>JAVTVY010010689.1:0-45686 GCA_036873755.1 Hanleya hanleyi
GTGTTTTTGCCTTCGTAGGTCACCTCGTGCCACACTTCATTGGCTCGCACGTTGTACCACGAGTAAGGGTATTGGACATCCACGAGGGCACATTCCCAGCGTCCAGGTAAATGTAACGGTTGCGGTAACTGGGTGACGTACTTGGCTACGGTGTTGTCAGGAAACACATCCAGCGAACTGTTACTGGGTAGGGTCAGGTAAAACATGGCGACTGAGCTGTCCTGCTGCTGCTGTTGGTTTTAATAGGTCTTCCACGCCTTGGGCGGTTGTGTGCGGCGTCGTGTTCGTCGCGGTGACTTGCTACGTGTCACGGCTCTGGAGATGTCGGGTGTCTTGATCAAGGGTGTTTTTTTATAGGCGCGAAAAGAAAGTGCCCGTTGTGGTGGTGTTTTGGGGGGTGACTCCGGTTCCCATTCGACTTCCCAAGAAGGTAGTGGGCCACTCGGTGATTGCTGGGTTTGCTGCATAAAGGCCCAGCGGTGGGGATTCCCCACCAATTCCTGTGGTACATGCATGTCTTTCAAGCCTTGAGCGAAGACCTCCCATCCTCGAGGATCGGTGTGCGATCTGCGTTGACGCATCAGATCATTCATTAAATCCGTCATGTGGGTGCCGGGGACCACCTGATTCTGTACCAGGAGTTCGCCTTTATCATTCCAAGTCATGTTAGGATTCTGTTTCATCCGTTATAATACCAGGCCAGCTTGTTTCTTGAACGAGGCAGGTACACTCTTCAGCACTTCGTCTTCCACCCACTGTGGGGCTGTGGGGGCTACCTCACCCGGCTGTTGGGGCGGTGCTGAGGTCAGCGGTCTGTCACGTGGTGGTGGTGGTGGTGGTGGTGCTGTTGCTGGGGTAGACAGGGTTTTGTATTGGTCCATGAACGTCATGTACCGTTGAAGCGTCTCATTGTACCGTTGTACTTTCTCACTGTCGCTTAACCCCGGTCTCTGTAAGATCTGTTGCGTCTCTCCATCGAGGCTGTTTATGGTCTTCACCGTAGGTGGGACAGGGTAGGGTGATTGGAGGTTTTGCAGGAACCGTGGTTCGACGAGGACCATTTTTTCGTGTGGTTCATTGTCGGCCGAAGAGTCCACCCAATACTGGACCCAACACAGAAGCGGCCAACGGTGCTAAGATGGCCCCGAGAAAGCCGCCTTTCTGTAACACCTTTTTCTTTTGTGTTTGAGGGACCCGCTTGTGGACTAGGGTTCGGAGACCTGTCTTATGGTTGGCCAACTTGGTCTTCTGAGCCGGAGTCAGTGGTACGTTGCCTTTTAACAGGTTGTACCCGATCTCGCACAGACAGCGTACAAGGTCAGGGTCCGCACCGCGTACAATGGTTCGGACTAACTCGGTGGGGCCGTCTTCAATACACGGAGCGTGGGAGCGTGCTTCCGTACTCGCGCAGACATCCTGTACAACTAATGCTAGAACCCACAACTCTGCCCTTTTTATCCACCTCACAGACAAAGTCAACCCTGCTTTGGTATTCATTCTTTTTATTATTCCCCATCATCAAACACACAAACCCCAGCTGGGGGCGCCACTGTGGGTGTGTTTACATTATTTTTGCATGTACACGTGGTGGGTCTCTCCGGGAAAGATGCCGGTCCGTAGTTGAAGGTGGTCGGGGGTGGCTTGCTTGAGATCGAAGAGCATATACCCGTGCTGAGGGGTTGTGGCATCTTTGAAGGCTTCCAACGCAAACGGTGTGCGGCCGGGATACATCTGTCTCGCCAGGTGCAGCAGTTGAGTGGTATCTCTCGGGTTTTGAAGACCACCAGGTAGTGGGCATTTAAGCTGATATTCCGATGTTCTTTGTTTTTACTGAACAGATTCTGCACAATGTAGATGATGCTGAGCCGTCGATGATGGCTGCCTTTGGTAAAGAGTTAGGTGACCCGTGCATCCGTCTCCGCCATGAGATCATCCACAACCACCAAGGTGTCGGGTTCCAAATCGGCCAGGTTGGGTAGGCCTTCCACGAACGTGATGTGGGGCATTGCTGCATACGCTTCCTGCCATTCTCCGTAACACCACACGACTCGGACAATGGGTGGAGTGATCATGCTGTCGGCGTGTTGAAGGAGCTTCCTGACGAAGTACGTTTTGCCGGAGCCCGTCGGTCCTGCGATGACGCAGGTGAAGGGATGTTGCCACCGAGGGTCCATGGTTTGAGGTCTATCCGTTGTCGTGGTAACCCGCTCTTGTAAATTTCGTACGAGTGAACTGGAGTGGTGGTGGGTACAACGTCGGTCGTCGTTGTCTGTTCACGTTCAGAGATGGTGCTGGGGGTGGGTACAACGTGGGTGGACGGTTCACTGTGAGGGATGAAATCCGGTGGGTCTTGAGACGTAGTAGGTGTACTTGGTGTAAGTGTAGAGCTCGACGTGGCTTGTACGCGGGGTGTGGTGGTGGTGGTGACTGGGTTCGATACGACTGGTGCTCTCTGTAGACCCGTTTCACTGATGGCTGGTGTTCTCAGTTGGTTAAGTAACGTACTGACATAGGCTACGTCGTAAAACACACCTCCGTACAACACACTCAGCAGGGTTAGCAATAGCACCCCAAAGACCACTTGCGCTTTGCGCGTTTTGCGAGACGCTGTCTTCGGAGGCAGCTGCTGTTGGTCCATAGCACTGGGGTCGGACGTGGAATGAAGGAGGACGGCAGTGGTGTCTGGCTTTATAGTCGTTTCACCTGGTTGGCCGCGACCCAGGAATTGAAGGAACTGGGCCAGCCTTGCCATTTTACGAAATGAAACAGTTTGCCACGTCGACGTTCCGTTTTCAAAATCTGCTCCACCGTGTAGTAGTCTTGCTGTGTTTTTACAACAGGCTGTAATTCCGTGTCGTAAAACGTCCCCAGCAACGTTTCCCCTTGGAGATCTTCCAGTTCATAGACTCGCCGCTGTCGGGGTAGGCGCCGTTTAATCAGGAAGTGCTCATCGCTCCAGTTGGGCAAGTAACTTTTCTCGAACTTGCCCTTGACTTTACTGATCCGTACAGGGTCGCCGACCTTGTACACCGCCTTCGTCGTTCGCTGCGATGGCCTGGGGTACAAGACACGCCGGACTTGGGCTTCATTGCGTTGGGTCACGGTAATGGGGGCTCTCTCTATACTTCGATGATAGGCTCGATTGTAACCCCTCACCAGTTTCGGGAGAACATCGATGTACCGCCTTGTATTCTTATAGGTGAAATATTTATACATGCGGCCTTTGAATGTCCTGTTGAACCTCTCCACCACGGAAGCCTTGGTCTCGTTGTACGTATGGAAGAAAAACACCTTCTGTTTCTTGAGAAAGGCTTGGAACGGTCTGTTGAGGAATTCCGTGCCTTCGTCGGTTTGCAAATACAAAGGTTTGCGCCCGGTCTTGAAGATGTCTTTGAACGCCGCTATGAGATTTGCCCCCGTTTTCCTCCGGATGGGTACCACCCACGCATACTTGGATAGGATATCGATGCACGTCAAGATATACCGATTCTCATCGTTGTGTTTGGCAAAGGCGCTCATATCCACCAAATCCGCTTGCCACTGGGCATCTATTCCTCCCACGATGACCCGGTTCCGTAGAAAATGGCGACGGACAGATCGATGTAAGGTATAGGTGTCTTGTCTTCTTAACCAATCTCGGACTTGGGCACGTTGTACCCCCTGGGGTTTGGCCGCTCGAGAGAGAGCCGACAATGCACTATAGGCTGCCGGACTGTCGGGACTGTAGTATAAGTTATCCAACACCTTCTCACAGCGCTTCATGGTGACAGAATGATGATGGACCCTGGCTCTATCGTTTATTTATAACGGGTATATCTTGGGCCTGAGTTTCTTTCTGATTTTCTTCGTGGACTTCCACAGTGGCCATGGTCTATGACCAGTCCAACTCGTCTGATGACCGCTTGATAAGCACTTCATCCACATCCACCACGGCATCTTCCAATGCAGACCATAGATCAGGGTGAAGGGTAAAATGCACTGTACCTCCATCTAGCCGAGCCAATTGAGCAAAGAAAGGGCCGCGTCGGATGTACACATCGTGACACAAGTGGATGAGGTCGCCGTCCAGTTCACCAGACAACACCCGTTTGAATTTGGTCCAGCCCTCCCGGGACAGACGAATGTGAGTCGGGCACGGTTGTGTAGGGTCCGCATCTCCCACCACCTCCTCCATGATATCGACCTTATCCGCATACACGTGCAGGAAAACCTCGTGGGTCAAGCTGAAATACGCCAGTACTATATGCTCCGTCATGGTCAGTACGTGAATGGTACCAGATTTCACTGTCTCTCGTATTTATAGGGAGAAGCCCGTGAGATCAAAGGATCAGGTGGTCATGTCATTGGGCTGACTGAGTGTAGCGGGGTAATCAATGGCATCGTCGCCGGGTTCATGTAGTTGTTCATGGGGTTCAGCCATTGGCCCCGCGGCTTCATCACGGATTTTTTCTTCTTCTTCATCGTTCTGGCCCGTCATGTGTGTGTGGGTGGCTTCATGAGGTGACACTGTCATTCCAGCCTCTGCGCATTCTATACATATAGTATTTTCTCCATCCGCTTTTTTTCATTAGGTTCATCTAGTGCGTGTTCGATAGCATGAGCCCATGCCAATTGGTGGGGTGATCGATCGTCGGGTATAAATAACTGGTCCACCAGAGGGCCTATTTTCTCCAAGGCTGACCACAGAGAGGGAGTTAGGAGGAAACTCCGAGCCGGCTCTTGGTAGCGTCCCACCCGTGGGTAGAGCGCAGTATGGTATACGTAGTTGGCCTTGTCCAGGTGGATCAGGTGTCCGTCTAACTCTCCGCTCAACACCCGTTTAAACTTAGTCCACCCATCACGCTGTAGTGTCACCGTATTCGATAAAGTCTCAGGGGACGCCCTCCAATCCCCGCCACTATCTTCCACCAGAGTCACATAATCTTCATAAACGTATAATCCCACCTGGTAAGGTGTAAGGGGGAGGATGGCTCGTAGGACGGATGACATGCTTGGTCCAAATGTCGAACGGTGAATGACACACACTCTGTCTGACCCTGGTATTTATAGTGTCAATACCACAGCGCCAGGGTGAATAGGGCACAGACTAGTATGAGGCCAACCAGCCGGTGCTGGTTGCGGCATGAGCGCTCGTGGTCCATAGCCCGAGCATCAAGGATGGCTGTCATAGTCCAGTAGTGGTGAGTGATGGCACGCCTCTCCATCGAGTGCACTCTGTGGAGGACCGCTTCTGTGAACTCGTTCAGGATCTGGCGTCGTCCCTCGTTGTCGTCGCCATCTGCAAACATGGACCGGACCACTGCTCGGTAACCCGTGAATGAATTCACCACGGTGGCATACTGTAAAATGCGAGTCGCATGGGGCTGGGTCTCCGCCATGGCTCTGTAGAAATGAAGGTGTGGGATCCAGAGGGACGTGTTTTATAGACCAGATGTAGCTCTACGGGTATAGTCCGTGATACGTACTATTCTGATGGGTTAGTCAAAAAAAAAGGGAGCAACAACAACAACACAGATTACAGATCAATCCTTTTATTATGCGTGAACAACATAGAAATGCATGTACTGACCTGTCTGTGGGAGGTTTCCCACAATGGCGTTCACCTTCGCGTCTTTTCGTGTACGTCCGTATCTTTTCGTTAAAGTCCGTGTATCTTCGGTAAAGTCCGTAGGCATTGGGCAAGGAAGCTTTTTCCCGAGACCGAATCACCGCCAGACATGACTGCATCACCGCGGATGAATACATTCTTGCACTCACTCACACCACAGGTCGAGTGAGGTATCAAATTGAAGCATAGGTGAAGGAGCATTTAATGGACTGGGTGTGGAGTTGACATATCGATAAAAAATGGATATGACCTTGAACTGATCACGTGACCTCCCCGTGAGGGAAAAACCCCAGAACCAAGTCAGTACATGCATCCCATAGTCCCAGGTCACGCCCGATTCACGCAGACCGGAAGTGACGTCATACACCTGCGCACAACCGTGATGGAAAAACCCAGAACCAAGTCAGGACATGCATTCCACACAGGCAGAATGCAGGCAGGCAGACAGGAAGGCAGGCAGGTAGGAGGGCTGGCTGGCTGGCTGGCTGATCAAGTCAGGTCAGGTAAGTCAGATTGAATACACCCCTTTCCCTAAAAATAGACTCCTTTTATACATTTTACTACTCGCGGCCATCTTGTACCCACCTCCCACATCTCACTGACACTGGCGGCCATCTTGTACCCACCTCCCACCAAATCACACTCGCGGCCATCTTGTACCCACCTCCCACATCTCACTCACACTGGCGGCCATCTTGTACCCACCTCCCACATCTTCCACTCACTGGCGGCCATCTTGTACCCACCTCCCACATGTCACTCACACTGGCGGCCATCTTGTACCCACCTCCCACATCTCACTCACACTGGCGGCCATCTTGTACCCACCTCCCACATCTTCCACTCACTGGCGGCCATCTTGTACCCACCTCCCACATCTTCCACTGGCGGCCATCTTGTACCCACCTCCCACATGGCGGCCATCTTGTACCCACCTCCCACATGGCGGCCATCTTGTACCCACCTCCCACATGGCGGCCATCTTGTACCCACCTCCCACATGGCGGCCATCTTGTACCCACCTTCCACATGGCGGCCATCTTGTACCCACCTCCCACATGGTGGCCATCTTGTCCCACCTCCCACATGGCGGCCATCTTGTACCCACCTCCCACATGGCGGCCATCTTGTACCCACCTCCCACATGGCGGCCATCTTGTACCCACCTCCCACATGGCGGCCACCTTGTACCCACCTCCCACATCTTCCACTCACTGGCGGCCATCTTGTACCCACCTCCCACACATCACGCATGCGCACACCGCCCCAATACCGCCCCATTTTTTTTTCTGCGCACACTTATGACGTCACACAAGGTTCTGCGCATGCGCTGTGAGGCGCTATTTCGCCAATTTAGCCTTTGTATACTACTAAGGTAAAAACTGCTATGCCATGATTTGATCGGCCTCGAAGAGCGCTTCACATGGATACCCACCCCGACCAAGTACGCTCAATATTGGGTCACCTCGACCCCAAAACGCCCATTCCAATGCACATTTCCCACAGTTCCCTGCCTGCGCATGAACACCATAGCCCTACTTTCAGTACAAATCAGCCCAGTCGGACTCTCCCCAACGAGTGATTCAAACTGATACCCCATACGACACATTCCGACCAATATTGGTCCACCTCGACCCCAAAACGTCCATTCCAACGCCCTTTTCCCAAAAGTTCCTGTCTGTGCATGCGCGCCATAGCTTACTTCCACGGCCCTCATGAGTGCTTCATTTTGGTACCTCACATGACCCATTCAGACCAATATTGGCCCACTTCGACCCCGAAACGTCCACCCCAGAACTGCATATTCACAACGCATGCGCACGATAAGTTTTCAGAGACAGTCACTCAATGGCCACGAGATGATGAGATAGAGAAAACAAGGTGCCACACCCCATACCGCAAATGTCAATGAGTGGGTTCCCCATTGGGACTAACATTGAAATAACTGCAGCGTAGGGTCTTCGTTAGGGGCAGATAAATCTTGCTGGGTCGTCACGTGACCGGAAGTGACCTTTGACCCGGAAGTGATCTTTGATTCCTCGAAGCGACTTTTGACCCGGAAGTGACGTCAGCTCCACGTGACTCCGCAGGGGGAGATAATTCTGGGCGCGCCTTACATCACAGTTAGGCTTCTTAGTGCAGGTGCATATGTCTTTGAGCTTTTTTGGTTTGCGAATTATTGGCAAAATGCATTTTCTGATACAGTGAATCTTCCTGATCAGGAAAATTTTTGGTGCCGAGTTTTTCCCTCCTGATTTTGAAGTAGTTTGGGTTAACTCTTTCTGGCCTGGTTGATAGATGTTTGGAAATTTAGCGCCCCTTTGAACTTTTCCCGGTATCACCAAGATGAATGAAAATCGACAACCAAGACTTTCCAAAGTTTTAGAATATTCTAGTGATTAACCGTCATGCTTCAATTCAATATGGCGCTCACGTGGGGTCATCCATCGGGCTGTTTTGGTTGTTTAATAGCTTCATAATAGGCATTATTCTTAGCTCAGTGTGCAAATTTTTAATACCATATGATCTCACATCCAAACCTGTGGCTTTACGCCTATTTTGTATATATTTGCATAATTTTCAGCTTAAAATATGATGGTTTAATCCAAAATATCGGACATGTGGTGTCATCTGAAAATCACACTTTTTCATGTTACTCTGGTATCTCCACGCGTTAGTCTTAGCTCAGTGAACAAATGTAGGAAATTCGAGTGATCTTTATGCAAAGCCTAGCATCTTATGCACTCTGTTTACATGTCCATAAAATCAAGATATGATGTTCAAAATCAAAATGGCGACCATACGGTGTCATCTGAAAATCGAAATGTTTCACGTGTCTCATTGCATTATTCTTAGTTCATTGTGCAAATCTCTAAGCATACCTAATATCCTAATTCCATTTTGAATCTATTTACATATCACTTATATCAAGTTTTAATGGCCAAATTCAAAATTGCGGTCATATGGGTTCATCTTTAATAAAAATCATACTTTTCGTGTTGCTCTTATAGTTGAAGGCATTAAGCCCAAGTCCCACTTAAGCGAAAATTTTTACGAAACTTTGCGATGTATTGGTCGTAATGTTTCGTAATAAATCGCTTTACAAAAGCCGGTTTTCCCGTCATTTGGGGCGAATAGATACGACATGTTTTACGAATAATTACGACTGTTTGCGATGCAGTTACAAAGAAATACGATACTTTTACGACAGTTAGCGATATTCGCACCCAAATTTAGGCGAATCGGAGCGAAACAGTTGCGAATATGTGCGATGTATTTGCGAACATTTACGAAGTGCATACGACTACTTGCCACGATGTCTTGCGAATACGTACGAAGGTTTTAGGACGTTTTTAGGACGTTGTTATGACAGGTTGGGTCAAATGTTTACGATTTCTTCGTATACAATCGTTTCCTAAGTAAAGCCCAAGTCTCACTTAGGCGAATTCCTTTACGAAGCTTGACGATTTAAGATCGTAAGTATTGGTAAGATTCTCGCAAGCTATTCGTAAAGACATTCGCCAATTTCAAAATGTTCAAAAAATTCGCCAAGCAATGCGATTTTGCCTTAAGTCTCAAATATTCGTAATTTTATCGTAAACAATCGTAAGTCGTCGTAACTACGTTGTAGTGCATCGTAATTAAGTCGTAATTTAATCGCCTTATTTGTAACAGTTCCGTTAATAATCGTCAAGAGAAAAATAAACACTAATAGTTACGATAACTTACGACAGGAAACGATGGTATACGAAGTAATCGTAAACATTTTACCCAAACTGTCATAACAACGTCGTAAAAACGTCGTAAAACCTTCGTACGTTTTCGCGAGACATCGTGAAATAATGGCAAGTAGTCGCATGCACTTCGTAAATGTTCGCAAATACATCGCACATATTCGCAACTGTATCGCACTGATTCGCCTAAATTTGGGTGCGAATATCGCTAACTGTTGTAAAAGTATCGTATTTCTTTGTAACTGCATCGCAAACAGTCGTAATTACTCGTAAAATATGTCGTATCTATTCGCCCCAAATGACGGGAAAACCGGTTTTTGTAAAGCGATTTATTACGAAACATTACGACCAATACATCGCAAAGTTTCGTAAACAACTTCGCTTAAGTGGGACTTGGGCTTTATCGTAACTATTAGTATTTATTTTTCATTTAACGATTATTAACGGAACTGTTACCAATAAGGCGATTACATTACGACTTAATTACGATGCATTACAACGTAGTTACGACGACTTACGATAAAATTACGAATATTTGAGACTTAAGGCAAAATCGCATTGCTTGGCGAATTTTTTGAACATTTTGAAATTGACGCGGCGATAAAACCGTGGCGACGATTTTCTTACGAATTGAAGCGATGGCTTACGAATCATGGCGAATGTCTTTACGAATAGCTTGCGAGAATCTTACCAATACTTACGATCTTAAATCGTCAAGCTTCGTAAAGGAATTCGCCTAAGTGGGACTTGGGCTTTATTCTTAGTTCATTGTGCATTTTTCTTCGAAACCGAGATACATGTATCTAAGCAGAGCCGTACATCTTATTCCTTTTCTCCAAGATTAGGATATGCTGGTAAAATTCAAAATGGCGGCCATATGGGGTCATCTGCAAATCATACGTTTTTCTTCGTGCTCCTATAGCTCAAGGCATTTTTGTTAGCTCAGTGTGCACATTTATCGAAACTGAGAGATATCTATGCATAGCTCAACATTTTATGCCCATCTTAAAGCTGTTTGCCTGTCCCCAAGATCGAAATATGATGGTCAAATTGAAAACGGCAGCTCTGTGGGATCATCTGAAAATATTGCTTTCCCATGTTGCTTGTATAGATAAAGGCATTATTCTTAGTTGGTTGTGCAAATTTATCGAAACTGGAGGCTCTTACATCATAGCTTGTGCAGTCTTCAGTATTATTCAAAATTAGGAACAGAAAAAAAGAAGAAAAAAATTATTCAAGATTTTTCATTGACGCCATTTTGAATTTATCTATGATTAATTGTCCTATAATTTCCCAATTATGCCAAATTCAACGCTTAGTTAGTCCAGCATGCACAGTCAGTCACCTCATATACCTTGCGACTTGTGGGAAATCTATAAGTTCAAAGGATTTTAGGGTCACAATAGTATCAATTTTCAAGAATGATAAGTTATTATTTTGTCACATGGTTTGTTTTTGGTTTGGTTTAATTGGGCACTCCATCGTAGTAGCACACTCAAGTAAAGGAACACAGTAAACATAGTATTATAGTGCCATGGTACCTAGCTGGTTGGGAAGATTGGAATTTTACTTAAAGGGAGGGGTCTAGGGGTGCGTGTCTGGGTCACATCCACCACAGAATTCTTGGCAAACAACTGGATCATAATAGAACATAAGCCAGAGTATCTGAAAAATTACCTTGAAAAATCCCGAGAAGCACAAGGAAAATTCGCTAACTCTTCTCCCGCATCTGGTAGGGTGTATTTTTTAGGGAGGGAGGGGGGGGGGGTGATATTTTTCTGGGTCAGACTGCCACACCCAACACGTAACATCGGGATAAGAGGCATAATGTGTTTAGACATCGGATTACAATGTATGTATCTGCGTACCACACTACAAAATTCTTGAAGTGGCGGAGCGGGCTCAGATTGCTTTGAGATCTTCGCCATTTTACGTCACTGCGACACTGACTGATCTTAAAGTAATCTCTTTTGATGGTGACTGGTAAAATCAAATGTAGTATTTCCTTAACAAATTACTGGTATAGACTATTATGCTGTATGTCTTAAAGCTTTCAGTTTTCCTTGTGTATCCAGTTCTGTTCATTATTGGCAAAAACATTACTATACTGCAAGAGAAACATTTGTGATGACAGCCATCAGTCTGTTACCCTGAAAATGGTGGATAATAAACTGGCATTTAGCACAGTTAAGGCACGCGGCAGATAGGTAAACTCTGCAACGTAACGTATCCATATGTATATCTGGAAAGATAATGGATAAAGGAAAAATTCCGAGAAAGAAATACGTTGATCGACGTTTGGAATTCATGACGTCACCGTGACATCAGTGTGACGGTCAGTGATAAATACATCATTTGATACATCAGGACACAAATACAGGTTTTATTCTAGATGGTGGAGCCAAATCGCTGACTCTTCAGAAAAAAAACACATTTTGCAGATTCTGCGAAAAAGGGGTTGAGAGACAATTTATGGCGAGATTCGCCACAGTGACGATGTTTATATTTGGTATTGCTGAATGCCCTATAGCAGCTGTCAATTTTTCTGGATGCATTGGACGAATTCATCGCGTGAGACCACTGAAATTAATAACATTTGACTTTTTCTCAGGTGCATGCCTGGACCAGTTCAGCACTTTCAATACTGAACCAAATATGGAGGCACAGTTATACATTTGGTAATTATACATTCGTTTTATCAATTTCGTTGAAGATTTGGTATAAAAAAATGGTATAAAAAAACTCAAAATGCAGCGGCTTTGACCACCAAGATGCGCATTTTCAGACCCAGTACACAATTCTGATCTAGCAAACATTCTCAAACCTTTTGGCTTCCGGCGTACAATTAAAAGTCCCCTAGCTCACTCGGCGATCAACAAATTTACAATATTTTTGTTTGTTTCGCAAAATATACATAACAATACGAATATGATAAAATATGATTAAAAATACGGTAAGTACAACTTTAACTCAAATTGTTTAGCTCAAATATGATACCAAATTGATAGGTTACTATTGTGTTTCATTTTTTGTCTAATTATGAGAACTTTAAAGGGGCATAATCTATTATGAATGTAGACTTAACCAACTAACATTTAAAGTCAAAACTAATTACGGTTCTCGGTGTTGACTAACAGACTATAGTTTTTTGTAAGAGGAGTGGTTAACAGTAGGTTGGTAAAATTCTAAAAAAAAACAATGCCGGGAGAACTGTTTTTGGCCAATGAATACGACATCACAAAGACACATCTTATTTAGAACTATATCTCTATAAAGATGAAGCAGGCCTTCTCTCTCGTCGACTTTACGTCCCTATCTGGACAGTAATATAGCGGAGGGACCTTCATTAAATGTGACGACTTTAATCAACGTCACAAAACATTATTGCGGAAACTTATAAAACAGGGCTATATCATCACACGCCTCCACTCGAAGTTTCCCAAATTTTGCGACACATATCGCATGCTGATAGCAGAGTACGAGCGTGGCTTGCAAGATCAGTGGCGGTACGTTTCGTAAATTGTGTCTAGTTCCGCTTGACCCGGGGCTAGGGACAATGTGAACCTATTTCAATATCCTCATGGCGTTCTAGTGGACGGTCGCAGTCGAGGAGTGGCTGGGTTGCATTGTTCTCTAGATAACGATTTTATAAACAGAATCACATGGATCAAGAATACTGATCAACGATACGGATTTGATATTTTTGGAACAACATCACGTCTTGCTGGCATCATTGAAAACTATTGGCCGCTTCTCTTTTGCAGGAAATTAGCTTAGTTTTATGTATACTATGCTTTATTCTTTTAATTTGGTGCTAATGCTATTATATGAATTAGGTCTTCGGATTCTTGACGCGGAAATTCTTTAATGGACGACGGCTGAATATTGAGTGACGGACTAGACGCTTGTAGTCATACGTATTGCTGACGCATCTGCAAAAAATCTCTTTGAAATGTTTCACACAACCGCCGAGTCTGGGAGTCCAGATGCAAGAAGATGGCCCGTGTTCATGTACGATTTGAATGATAATGTTGAAGAATTCGGCAATGCAACAAATCGCAAATGACAACCGTCTAATGTCTAATAGTACTTAACTATCCAACCACAACTGATATCGTAGTCATGGTCGACCATAGTTTGAAATGAGCGTCACAATTGGGGGACTGATGACGTCTTCTGGATATTTGGGGGGTAAAGTTCTATGAATAAATCTGAAAAAACGAAGATGGTTACTGTAATGACGTCAAACTGGCGTGAAAAGGCATTCGTCGACAGATTTTCCCCTCCGGCTTTTCGAACAGATCATTTTGGCAATCTTCACAAAAGCGTTGTGGTAAATTAGAAATACATATCGTGGGTGGAGTAAAAGTTCTGTGCATATTTATGAAAGAACAGGCAACAACATACACAAGCTAGCCCCTTGCAAGCGAACAAGTAGTACTATAGGCAATAATTGTTATAGTACGGATATATTACAGGTTACACTGTCCATTGTAGAACAGATACGAGTTGAGCTCTATCTAAAATATCTTGGTAAAAAACATTTTCAAACATAAACGTTACCTTGAATCATACCCATGGATACGGCGAGTAAACTTTGGAACCAGAGTATTTTCCAATCCATACTATACTTCCAGTGTAGTATATCTCTATATTTTGGTCAACAGTAGTTTCTTTTAAGCGCATCCAAAATAATAAAGGACTCTCTCGTTAGTCCTTATTTTCCACGGTTTCCCGAAGAACCCAAAATAAAACAGGACTATTTTGGTACATCATTCAAATACATTTATTCACATGCTTTGGACTGAAATTGCACCCGAATGCATTAAATATGTAGTGTCAGAAACTAATCTGGGTGATTCTTCTCCAAGAATGGAAATCAGTCAGTCTTACATATAATACTCGAATACATGTAAACTACAAAATGGAAGCTATCCAAAAGATAATTTGAAGAAACTTTCCCCAAAATAAAACAAATCTGTTTCCTACTCTCCATGTAAGATTGACATATATGTGAACTACATCCTGCACTTCAGTTGTACTTTGTGAGAAAGACATTGCTGAAGAGCTCTCCCCACAATGCAAAATCTACATAATGTAGTTTCTGATATACTGCTGGCATATCCCTGAAAGGCTACTTTTTATCCCAGTGTTAATGATAATGCTCTTATAAGAATTCGGTCCTCGGATTATGGACGCTGAGAAGTCTTCTGTGGACGACAAGTGAATAAGGAATGACGGATTAGACTGCTGCAGTATGAATCATTTTGAGGAAAATTTCCCCAAAATGAAAATGGTTGCTCAAGTAATACAATATAAGCTTTCGTGAAAAGCTGTGAAAAGTTATTTTGAGGAAGCCTTCCCAAAAATCTATATATATATCCAAGTGTTTTCCACGTAACATGTAATATAACTACAGTTCAAATATTAGCTGCACTGACATTGTCGAGAGAAATCATTTTGAGGAAATATTCCTCAAAATGAAATTTCACGTACAGGCCAGCGCTGGAATTCTTGTGATCTTCACTATACATGCTGTGATAAGAAAAGAGCAAAATGGTAAGCTGTAGAATGTCAGGAGAATGGTTTTAGGCATCCACCACATTTTACAATCCGTTCAACAATTAGTCGTTGTATATAAGCTGTCTTCCGCTACACTCTAATCAGTATAGCAGCACGTGATTGTTTGACTTCTTGACAGATGACCTCTTCTCAGATTATCTAGTGTTATGCTCCCAACAACATTGCACACCATAGCTAACTGTAAGCTTCAGTCGATGATGTGAGAGAAATGATTTTGGGGAAAATTTCCCCAAAATGAAACATAGGTATATATCTGGATTACTGGAACATGTACAAATTCGAGGAACAAAATTTTGGAGAAGGTTAACACAAAATAATAAAAAAAATTCACGTGTTACATGGTAACCCTGTCCGACCTGATTTGAATCATTAATGCCCCTTCTCCACCAACTTGCCCTTGGGGGCCAAGTAGCAAGTTTAATTTCTATGACTTGTAAATTATGATGTTCAAGTAGAGCATGTAGCCTATACTGACACGAATATACCGATCAGACCTCATTATGTGTATTTTACATATGATCACTGAATATGTATATCGGGAATACATTAATCGAGTATTTACCGGCAGTATGGACTAATATAAGCTATTCGGCTATATCTATACTTGGAATTCATGAATTGTTCCAACATATGTAT
This sequence comes from Hanleya hanleyi, assembly GCA_036873755.1. Lineage (NCBI taxonomy): Eukaryota > Metazoa > Mollusca > Polyplacophora > Lepidopleurida > Hanleyidae > Hanleya > Hanleya hanleyi. Next base: position 15,562 of record JAVTVY010010689.1, read on the forward strand.
TTCTGAATCATTTTCCATCAGCCACTACAGTTCTCCAGGGCAACCTTTCGTATTGTACTGTTATATATCACTTCATCTTCATATTTACGTCCACTGGGAGAAGACATCAAAGTAAATTCACAGTTACATGAAACTTCAACCAACAACGGTGTATTGAAGACATCCATGACTGAACAATCGTGACAGAACACATGTGACAGGAACAACAGCGGCGGGATGAAGCTTGAGTTCCAAGAGTACAATGTCCAAATTCCTAAAAGATAGTACGAGATCTACAGGTAAGACATGTTAAATGTGCACTCACTATCTGCATGAAAATGTTGAATCAGTACTCGATATTCACACGTATATGATATACCGAGAATTATAATATATATCTATACATATTAGATATAAATATTCGAATGTGTTACGAACCTCAGGTACAGAGATTATTATACATGTATGCAGAAATGCATAGCGTAGCAATTATGTAAATTGTATTAGTATTCCGCGTAATTGCTCATTTTATGGAATTGGTAGATACTTTGAGGGAACACCTCAAACAGCTTTGCATATAAGATACATAGGTAATTAAAATCACATGTGCATTGCATGTGGCCACCCACAGGGCTTGATCCGTCCCGGTGTGGAGCCGCTAAGTGTCCGGAGGTTAAGAGTGTCTGCCCCATATCTCTAACCCGGCTAGGACATTTTTCTCCACATTGGGGACAAGTGTCCGTCCTTGGTTGCAATAGAACAGAAATATGAAAAGGGACACTAATTACCGAGACATTCGTATCTATCACCCCGCCATATGACACTAGTTCCATTGATGGTACACAATGATTTTCTCAGGCATTTGGTCTGGTCCAGGTAGGGGAGCTGATTTTTTTCAGGAGGTATTTTCGGTAAATTTTTCGATTTGTTTTCAATTAAGCAATTATCCTCGCAAATACTACTTGATAAATTAGTAAATAAACTATCTGTAATGTTGTGTGCATTTTTCCCCCGCAGAAAAGCTTAAATTGTGAAGAGAACAGACTGAAAACATCACTTTTCTCTTCGCATGGCCGTCATTTTGAATTGAGTCATGATCCTCTACTTGATTAATAATGCTAACTTATATATTCCGGGAGCTTACATCATGTTACACTTATGGTTAGCCAACCCATGCACTACCATCCTCTATCTCTCGCCAGACTCCCTAACCTCATATATTCCTGGAGTTTACACCATACTACAAGTTTTCAACCCATCCACTATCCTCGGGGAATATGTCCCCACCCCCGGGGCACCAAGCTACACCCTCTGTCTCCTAAACTCGCCCGACCCCCTAGCCTCATATATTCGTGAGCTTACATCATATCGCATTTTTTCAACCCATTCACCTCCCTCGAAATCCTGTCCCAAACTCCAGGGCACTAAGCCCCATCCTCTATCTCCTAAGCTAAGCCTCGTGTCCCACTACCGTCATATATTCCTGAAGCTTGCACCATACTACACGTATTCAACCCATCCACTGCCCTCGGGGAACATGCATGTTCCCACCCCAGGGGCACCAAGCCTACATCTGTCTCCTAACCTCACTCGATCCCTACCCTCATATATTTCTAGAGCTTACACCATATTGCACTTATTCATCGCATCCACTACCCTCGGCATTTCCTAAATTTCCTAAACAGGAATCCATGCAAAGTTTCCTCAGTAGGAAACATTTTAATGTTTCCTAAATCGGAAACCGTATATTGTTTCTTGAATAGAAAATGCTGTATATATTTCCTAAACAGGAAACACTGCACGGTCCATTTACAGATTTGGAAATACATATTACATCAAAATGTATACATGTACCTTAAAGTGAATGTATGTATCCTTTGTAACAAGTAGTAATTTTGATCGTTCTTTTTAATGATATATGAAATTATATGTGTGCCAATAATAAGGACAGAACAGACGAACACTTTTGAATTGGATCATTAGAATCTACATGTGCAAAAGTGGCACATTTACGCATTCTAAATTTATTTTTGTTACAATTCATTTCCAATGCCACTAAATAATGCAACAATATTCTAAAATTTGAACAGCATTGAACATGTCCATGTGATGCTCGGAAGACTGTTCAAATAAGAAGTATATCGTATCTATAATTCTGGATCTATAGTTCCAAAGGTCGGCATAACCCATTAAATGTAGTGTATATGAGGCTGTATGGATATACTCGTGTCAGCTACATGTATGTGAAGTGAACAATCCTGGAGACCCTGGGAAAAAGTGAATCTGCCAATTCTAGGTTATTGAAGTGTCCCCAGGTACTTGCATGGTTATCCATGTAGCAGCTGGTCAGGGTGGGTTTTCATTGGAATTGAAGGACGACACGGTCTCCAGCAGTGTTGGCTAAAGTAGCCCTGCTGAGAAAAGACCATACATTTTTTGAGTGAGACCAGTTTTATATTACTGAAGGTCTGACCAAGATAAACAAATTCACCAATGCATAGGCAATTTGTTCTCCAAAAAAAAAATATATATATATTCCAAATAATCTGAAATCAATTTGGGCCATAGTAGGCTCCATGTTTAGTCTTAGTGCAGACATTCCAGGATGAGCAAACAGCTGCATAGATTTTTTTTTCAAACATCCCAATACATTATGGCTATTTAGTAATTCAAAATTATGAACAATAGAAAAATATACAATCTATATAATATTGTACAGGTTATTTCTGGTAAATGGACATTTGTATAGCTGGTGAATATAACCATTGGCCCTATATACTTGATTGGACGGGTAACACATCCGATGGGCTTATGTCATGGCCTGATTGTCCGTCGTCCGTCGTCAGTCGTCAGTCATCCGTCGTCCATCGTCTTCTCTGATTCAACTGAAACTTGGCATGCATGTTCCCCCCAATGAGTACACCAGAATTTGTTTATGCGGTGTCGATATGCTTTTAAATATGGCTGCCATGGCGGCCATCTTGAATTTGCCAGTGAAATCTGGTCATCATTATTTTTCAGTAACTACTTCATGGATCTTTCTCAAATTTGGTACACCGGTTCCCCCTTGGGCCTAGTTGTACAACATGTGTACTTTAGTCCAATTTGAATATCCAATATGACCACCAGGCGGCCATCTTGAATTTTCACATGAAACATTGTTATCGCGATTTCTCAGGAACTACTGCATGGATCTTTCTAAAATTTGGTACACAGGTTCCCCTTGGGGTCTAGTTGCGCAAGATACTTTTTCTGCTTCGATTTGAAAATTCAATATGGCCACTAAATGGCCATCTTGGATTTTCCCATGGAACATTGTTATCGTGATTTCGCAGGAAGTACTGCATGGATCTTTCTCAAATTTGATAGACAGGTTCCCCTTGGGGTCTAGTTGTACAAGATAACCTTTTCAGTCCGATTCGAAAATCCAATATGGACACTAGGTGGCCATCTTGGATTTCTCCATGAAACTTTATCGCGATTTCTCAGGAACTACTTCATGGATCATTCTCAAATTTGGTACACAGGTTCCCCTTGGGGCCTAGTTGTACAAGATACCTTCTGTGGTATGATTCAAAAATCCAATATGGCCACCAGGTGGCCATCTTGGATTTCCCCATGAAACATTATCACAATTTCTCAGAAATTACTGCATGGATCTTTCTCAAATTTGGTACACAGGTTCCCCTTGGGGTCTAGTTGTGTAAGATACCTTTTCTGGTCCGATTCGAAAATCCAATATGGCCACAAGGCGGCCATCTTGGATTTCCCCATGAAACCTTGTTATCGCGATTTCTCAGGAACTGCTGCATGGATCTTTCTCAAATTTGGTACACAGGTTCCCCTTCGGGTCTAGTTGTGCAAGATACCTTTTTCGGTCCGATTCGAAAACCCAATATGGCCACCAGGCAGCCATCTTGGATTTCTCCATGAAACCTTGTTATCACGATTTCTCAGGAACTACTGCATGGATCTTTCTCAAATTTGGTACACAGGTTCCCCTTGGGGTCTAGCTGTGCAAGATACCTATTGTGATTTGATTCGAAAGTCCAATATGGCCACCAGGTGGCCATCTTGGATTTCCCCATGAAATTTTGTTATCGTGAATTCTCAGGAAATTACTGCATGGATCTTTGTCAAATTGGGTACACAGGTTCCCCTTGTGGTCCAGTTGTGCAAGATACCTTTTTTGGTCCATTTCGAAAATCCAATATGGCCACATCTTGAATTTCTCATGAAACTTGATTCATGAAATCTCAGAAAAATTACTGCATGGATCAGTCAGTGTTCAGGGGGGACAACACAAGTTAGAAACTCATCTATTGCAGTTCTTTCGTAAAAATTTCTTAAGCTACTTGCTCCTGTTACAGCCAGATGAGCTACAGTGCCGTGGCACTATCTTTTCTCCTTTGAGGTGTATTTTCCCCTCCTTGCCATCACTACCAATAGGAAACGAAAAGCTCTTATCCAGCCTTATCAGCTGTCTGATCAGAACTGATCGGACAAACTACTGGTCATATTGCAGTGCTGCCAAGTAGTGGCTGCCAAATTTCATTTTGGTCCTTCCCCATTTACCCAATTGTAAATATTGAAATAAATTCCTTGAGCCTCATATTTTACTCAATGTTAATTTTTGGAAAAAAGTCAGTGTGAATTTCTGGAAACTGGAGACATTTTAGTGAGACTTGTCAGGCCTGATATAGAACAGGGTCAGCCTGGTATGGCAGGCATCACCAGGAACTGTCAGCTGATTATACATGTCCACGATACGATACTTTTAAGCGAGCAAGCCATGTAACATAATTTTTTGAGAGTTTGAGCTGATTTGCAATTTCCATTATACAGCAATTTTACCAGAGGATTCGTGATGAAAAGAGCCGTATTATATATTTATCTGAATACCTGTGATATTTCAGCTACAAAATCTATGTTCTTCCATAGAATAATGAGAGATTAGATGGTTGGACGTATGGCTATTGAAATGTAGACCAGCGAATTGGATTTACAGATTTACAGAGGAAAACGCTGCCCATCATGGGAATTTCATCATCGTTCGTCGGATTTTAGCCCAACGAGCTAAATGATATGAGCATTTTGGCTCCTTCTATATTCTGATAAATGGAGACAGATCAGCTATATTCTCTAATGGACGACGGCTGGATTATGAATGACGGACTAGACGCTTGTAACTCAACCATGCAGGCGCTCGACACTAGAAACCCAGAAATGCAGCGAAAATGGCGAAATTGTATTGAAAGAAGTACAGATATCGACCAAGTTGATTAAAATGATATATATTACACATACTCTCAAGTGATTTCCACTGGATTCCAAATTTTGCTATGGAAACTGTGACGTCATATCAATGCAATATGAATTTGTTTGAAAAATTACTTTATACCAAGCATGTAGACCAAGAAGTTGGAATATTCCAGTCATAATTGCTGTATACGTATAGAGTAAACTTACTTGTACGTATTTTGCCGATTTATTGCGACGCACAGTGCGCTTTACTGCCAGCTTTTCAACTTTTCATTGGGAAAAGAAACACAAATTTGCAAATGACGGACGGATTTTACGATTCTCTCTCTAGTGCTTCCGTCAAGGTCCGCGCGCCCCGCATCTATCCTTATATAAGACAATGCCGGGCTGGCTAGCTGAGAGTATTTCAAAACCAGCATAGCTGACAGTTATAACGTCGGACAAAGGAAAGAAACAAATCTCATCGCCTATAAAGCGTATGTTGATTTCTACGGTGGCTCATAAGTGACATTGATATTTTTTTAATTTTGTATTTTTTTTTTTGCATTATCACCTAGGTGGAAATTATTCTCACCTGGGTGGAAATTATTTTCACCTGGGTGATAATATTATCTCCTGAGTGGAAATTATTCTCACCTGGGTGGATATTATTATCACCTGGGTGGAAATTATTTTCACCTGGGTGATATTATTATCACCTGGGTGGAAATTATTCTCACATGGGTGGAAATTATTCTCACCTGGGTGGAAATTATTTTCACCTGGGTGATAATATTATCACCTGGGTGGAAATTATTCTCACCTGGGTGGATATTATTATCACCTGGGTGGAAATTATTTTCACCTGGGTGGAAATTATTTTCACCTGGGTGATATTATTATCACCTGGGTGGAAATTATTCTCACCTGGGTGGAAATTATTTTCACCTGGGTGATATTATTATCACCTGGATGAAAATTATTCTCACCTGGGTGGATATTATTATCACCTGGGTGGAAATTATTTTCACCTGGGTGATATTATTATCACCTGGGTGGAAATTATTCTCACCTGGGTGGAAATTATTATCACCTGGGTGGAAATTATTTTCACCTGGGTGATAATATTATCACCTGGGTGATAATATTATCACCTGGGTGGAAATTATTCTCACCTGGGTGGATATTATTATCACCTGGGTGGAAATTATTTTCACCTGGGTGATATTATTATCACCTGGGTGGAAATTATTCTCACCTGGGTGGAAATTATTCTCACCTGGGTGGAAATTATTTTCACCTGGGTGGAAATTATTCTCACCTGGGTGGATATTATTATCGCCTGGGTGGAAATTATTTTCACCTGGGTGATATTATTATCACCTGGGTGGAAATTATTCTCACCTGGGTGGAAATTATTATCACCTGGGTGGAAATTATTCTCACCTGGGTGGAAATCATTATATATTTTCATTTTATTGTATTAATATTATAGTCACTTTGGCCACAGATTGCCCGTATGTACATGTACATGACGTACTGTCACTATGGGTGCACTCCACACTAGGTCACGGTTTCGCACAAATGGCCCTAATTTCAGAATAAGGAAGGTCGCCTGTTTTTGACAGGATGGTAATTCTTCTTCCCTTTCTACTAACTGAAATCTATAGTATCACCCTGCTGGACGTGACCATTTCTTCAAACGAAGATATAACATTTGCTTGCTGCATTTGCGTACACTTCGCCATCCTTAAGATGGCTTGCGAATCGTGTGTCTCCATTATCGCGGAGCGATATTCGGTGTTCATGGGCGTCACCAAGATTTTTCAAATGGGGGTCGATTATCATAGCATTTTAGGCGAGGGTCCAGGGGCCGCCTAGGCCCCGGAAGCTCCAGGGTCTCCGGTTGCCGCAGATGCGTTTTACCCGTTTTCTCGGAAACAAATCTGAACACAATGTATATAGATCTAAGGTTCTATTTTCACATTTGTTTCGCATAAACCCGCATCGATATTGAAGAATATGCCGGACTCCATTTGACTTCCTGGTTCGACACAAACAAAACGGGCCTTTTACACACCACTACACGTCTTGGCACTCTATCTGTAATTTTTATGTTTTTTTTTATTTTATGTTTTTATGCTTTTTTTATTTTGTTTTTGTTTTCTCTGTTTTTGTTTTTTGTTTTTTCTTTTGCTTTTTCTTCTGTTTTAATTTTTGGCGCGGCCAAGGGGGGCGGGTCGTTCGCACCGGACGCCCCCCCCCCCCCCCCTAACGACGCCCCTGGTGTTTTACCGGATTCTGTTCGGCCTTCATCCGGCGGTGAACAGACTCGAGAAATCTGATAAATTACAGGTATTCATACCACTTCTGGAACAGATATTGCCTGAGCTTGCAAAATATATAGGTATGAATAACTTTCGTATCATACAAGAGGTGTGGTGGATCTGAAATGTTGAACAAGTAGTTCATCACATGACTCGAAAATGGCGAGTTACGTTGGGGTTACGTCGGTAGACGTTTGCTGATTGGCTGACGAAGTCACGTGGTATTGCTTTATGAAAATTCCCTCCTGCAATTGCCGAAAGTGGGCTGAACATGGATACACACGATCCCAGGGGCAGTCTTACCGCGTATAGATGACCGAGATGGTTACAGGTTGTTGCTTGCTGGTCTCAACTACGCGACACTACGGAGTTAATCGTTTCCGGAATTGAATATCAGGCAGGCCAAAATCCTCACTTTTTCGAGAAACGAAAATGATGATCCTTTATGGCGATAAAATTTTACAAAAAACGAGTAGGTCGACCCCCTGGTTTTTTCGCCATTTTAAATTGTCCTTTGGACGGGAAACACTTTAACATACATACAAAGAAACTCATTTCGTACGTTTTCTCTGGGTTGCGGGTAAAATTTGACACATTTTCATATATTTTAAGGAGTTTTTTCAGAAAAGTTGAAGAAGGTTTAAGAAGGATTGCACGTCTTTCATTTTCAATTTCAATAGCTCACTTGCCTCCTGGAATAATGGCATGAGTGTGCCCATTAGGAAAATATATAATTTTACAGGGGTTTTCTTAAAGATTTCACATATATTTAAGGCCGAAGACTCGAACCCATGTCTATTTTTAACCGCACATCATTTAGGTGTGGAATGCACCCTATACCAGCGCCGTTCACTCCGTTGTTTCATGCGAACTCCTTCTACCCAGGTGAGAATAATTTTCACCCAGGTGATAATAATATCCACCCAGGTGAGAATAATTTCCACCCAGGTGATAATATTGTCACCCAGGTGAAAATAATTTCCACCCAGGTGATAATAATATCCACCCAGGTGAGAATAATTTCCACCCAGGTGATAATAATATCCACCCAGGTGAGAATAATTTCCACCCAGGTGATAATAATTTTCACCCAGGTGATAATAATATCCACCCAGGTGAGAATAATTTCCACCCAGGTGATAATATTATCACCCAGGTGAAAATAATTTCCACCCAGGTGATAATAATATCCACCCAGGTGAGAATAATTTCCACCCAGGTGATAATAATATCCACCCAGGTGAGAATAATTTCCACCCAGGTGATAATATTATCACCCAGGTGAAAATAATTTCCACCCAGGTGAGAATAATTTCCACCCAGGTGAGAATAATTTCCACCCAGGTGATAATATTATCACCCAGGTGAAAATAATTTCCACCCAGGTGAGAATAATTTCCACCTAGGTGATAATGCAAAAAAAAAAATACAAAATTAAAAAAATATCAATGTCACTTATGAGCCACCGTAACTAAGAGACGGTGAGATATAACTCTATATTTTGGTCAACAGTAGTTTCTTTTGTACTCAGTCCTCCCAAAGTTGTTCAAGATTTTAGCGATGTGTTAATCTTAGCTTTAGAAATGTACAGATGGTTCCACTAAACTTTGAGATAATATTGCATTTCTATCAGTTTGAGTTTAATTTTGTACACAGTTCCTGGTACCAGCCGGATAGTCGCACGATTTCTCTATCTGACAAGGTCTGAGACATGTCATTTAGTGCAACCACGACAACGTGTGCTTATAGGCAATATTATCTGTTTTATTACTTCAGGGTCATATATTCGTTAGATAAACGTCACCGCACCTTATGTTGTCCGCACCTTTCTTAGATATAGGCATAATTATCACACACTGGTGTCATGATACAGATAATTTTCAATTCATGTTAGCTTGGGGTTGGGGTGGGAGAGGGGATAGTGAACGGTATATTTCTACGCCACCATGGTGTTCAAATGGTGCCAGGCACAATCAAAGCGTACTCTAAATGACAAATAAATGCGGTACTCCTCAGTAATGAAAGTGAGACGGTATGCACATCAGGAGGTGCTGTCATAATTCATAAGTATTGACACTCTGTCTTTTAATAAACATTCATGTATTTGGGTTACACGCATCATATTCGACACTCGTCTGTAAATAATTCCGCGTACATATTTGCTAAACCAGGTTAGGGCGATCCCACTCTCTAAAATGGAGATAAAACGGGTCGTTTTTGCTCAATAACTATTCATTCCTGATTAACCAATGCTTCAAAACTTCAGGAGCATTAATTTATCTATTGTTCCATGTCCTAACATTAATTTGCCATTTGAAGAACCAGATGATTTTGTTTAAACAGCCCGAGAGATGTTTGTCCTATTATTATGCAAATTAGATAGATGACAATTTATTTTTTAATGTCATTTGATGGGGAAATATATGTATGTGTGCGCCTCAAGAGGATTTTGCTCAATTCATCATGTGAACTGATTTATTGAACACAAACGATCTTTTTTACCTCCATTTTAGAGAGCGGGATTGCCCTAGTCAAGTAGCAAGATTCTGATCTGTATATCAGAGTCAAGACGCGGGATCTCCCGTGTGTAATTCAGGTAGATAAACACCGTCGGAAACAGACCAGAAAATTACGTTCACTCGCCCCAAATCCCCACTGTCGTAACATATGGTCCTATCGGTTTAGAATGCCATCAATATTATTAGTTACAAACATTTACTTGCACTCGAAATGCGGCACAGAACGAAATGGATCGGGAGAGAATAACAAAGCTGCCATGTCAGTTTCTTGTCTTGTCGAACTCGCTGACAAGGTACGAGTTTCTTACACACGATTCCAAAATTTGACCCCTTTAGATTTCGCCCGTGGGACTAAATATAGAATCTCCTGCGGGCCCACACCTGTGAAATATTCCATGCTGACAAAACGGTAGCCACTATCAGACTGTAGTTGAAGGGTACTTGGAATTTTTTTTTCAAATCAATAGGGCAGGGAATATTTCACACGTGTGGGCCTACAGGAGATTCTATATTTAGTCCCACGGGCGAAATTTAAAGGGGTCAAATTTTGGAATCGTGTGTAAGAAACTCGTACCTTGTCAGCGAGTTCGACAAGACAAGAAACTGACATGGCAGCTTTGTTATTCTCTCCCGATCCATTTCGTTCTGTGCCGCATTTCGAGTGCAAGTAAGTGTTTGTAACTAATAATATTGATGGTGTTCTAAACCGATAGGACCATATGTTACGATAGTGGGGATTTGGGGCGAGTGAATGTAATTTTCTGGTCTGTTTCCGATGGTGTTTATCTACCTGAATTACACACGGGAGATCCCGCGTCATGACTCTGATATACAGATCAGAGTCTTTCTACTTGACTAGATTGCCCTAACTTGTAAGCCACCACTTGTGTACTACAAATGCCTGAGTACCAACACCGAGTGTGCATTGAATGAATTTTATTCGATGATTCTATTTTCTACTACTGCAGGTGTGTCACAGTGAGTAATACTTCATGTAGGACGACGTGAGATGTCACTGTGTATATTTTATGCTGAACTCTGTGCGAGACGAAGTGAAGGGTCCACTGCCTATATCATTTGCTTAGATGCAGATGATATAGAGACCCTCATGATAGACGAAGTCCATGTAAGGCGTGGACCACCTGCATAACATGTATTCATTCAAATTTAGTGTGATTTGGAGTTCGTCTTATATCGACCTATATGCTTGTACAAAGTGTGTGAGTCAGCTTGACACGTTCGATCACTGGACTTTCTCTAGACATGCTTGTCATAACTTGGGTGTATGTTGACCGGTGCAGACGCGAGTCTTCCCGGCAATATTTGTAGTACTATCAAGTCTTCCAGATTTGATCCCTGGTGTTTCTCATTGCTATTGCAGATATCTTCATTAAACGACTTATTCATCATCACACACGTATCGAACTCTTTTTGTTCTTTAATAAAGAGCCGCACTCCGACCTGCGACAGATGGACATGAGGATAGCAGAAATGATGGAAATCCGCGGCATTGCTCGAAATGTATGTTCCCCATACAACTTAGATCGTAGTAGATCTTGAATCTTGCAAGCAGGGTCTCCTCGGCAAGAATGCCCTCGTATCTGCTAAGGGGAAAGCCCGAAGAGCGCATAATGTTTCCTAGGAAGATATTGTACTTACTGATATTTATGTCCCTCAGGGAACTGCACCAATCAGCATGGTATGTGTTCACCTGAGAGATGGGACGAAACAGACTCAAACGACAATCATGATGAGACAACTGCTAACTGATTCGCCACTCAAGATGGAAGTCCATCAAGTGAGAGTCTATGCTATCACCGGCTCATCGCTTTCTGAGGAGCAAAACAACGCACGACCAGGAAGCTGGGCAACATGATTGAAGGGCTCTCTACTCACGAGTATGAAATTGGTTAAACAGATGCAGGTGCGCACAACATTAAATTGGCTGAGTCAATACCTTTCAGAGGGAGAGAGAGAGAGAGAGAGAGAGAGCCCGGGCTGTCCGTCCGCAGGACTGCGAAGATGCCCGTAGGCATGTCCAGTTCATGCTAATCACCAAGCCCTCGAATAGTCTATTTGCAAGCCCCATTGTACTCACTCCCCAGAACTTAGGTGGGCTACGTCTACGGGTGGATTACAGAAGATCGAACCTCCGAACAATACGTGATTCTTTTCCCACCTGTAGACTAGATCTCTTTCTTTCTCCTCATTGTTCCTCATGATTCACCCATCAATTCTGCCTTTTTATACAGTATCCATGAATCTATCCTCATCTAACACCAAATGCGTATGTCCATTTGGTCTATCTGAGTACGGTAGAATATGTATGGTCGTGTTAACAACCCGCTGACTTTTTGCTGATTGATGGGACGTTGTGTTGGTGATATGATCCTGAAAGAGCTGGTTGTTTATATGAATGATCTGTTCATCATTGCTCCAGCAGCACAGGAACAGGAAAAATGACTTTACAGAAAGTGAAACGATGAAACGGTTAAGCATAACCCTTATAAAGAATGATAATCTAACAATGAAAACTCATTTTGGAGACGGGTGGACACCGGAGTGCCAACATGTATTTGAGGCTCGGAAAGATTTACTTACAACACCTGTCTTAAGTTGATCTGCTGATCTGTCCAAAATCTTGTGAAACTGGCCTCGGTGCTGCGTTGTATCAGCAGCAGCGGACACAACTAAAGGCTATAGCATATGTTAGTCGCTGTTTATCCAAATGCGAGATGAACTGGCCAGCACACAAAGAAGAATTTTTGGGCTGTTCACCCTATCTGGCTTGCGCTTTCTGGGACCTGTCCAGGCATGGGGGCATTTCGCTCCATCCCCTAATTGTTTTACTTGCCCTTCAGCTAGAGCGATGAAACTTACCACACCATACCCTTGGGTCAAGTTGTAACAGAAAATACAAATCCAAGATGGCCGCTTTGACGACGTCACAGTGACGTCATTTTCAAAGAAACATTTTTTGCTCGATTTTTCGTTTTTTTATTATTTAGGTAATTTCTCAAATCAATCTGCATGATAAATTAGAAAATATTAATCTAATGTGAAATAAAATAGTTTTCGTCCACTTTTCTTCTCGAAAAAGCAGTAATATTGAAGAAATAGGACTCATTTTTTCTGGTACCCCACATGGTCGCCATTTTGAATTTACACATGATCCTCAGCTCTTGGGGTTATGCAAGTGGGCTCAATATGACTACAAAGTCACGGAGTGTCAGCTCTCATTCTTTTTGTCGTTCCGGAGATAGCACAGAAAGTTTGGTAGAGGGGGGGGTGGGCATGATGGCCCTAAGGCCTGGTAGTGTTAAGTGGGGGGGGGGGACATGATGGCCCCAAGGCCTGGTAGTGTTAAGTGGGCTCTCACCGATAAGTTTCATGATTACTTTTGTGAAAGCAACTATCCGGTCGTGATGGACAACAAACCACTTACGTATGTGCTGAAATCCGCAAAATTGGATGCCACAGGCTATCGTTGGCTGGCAGCCTTAGTAGATTACGACATTAGCCAGAGATATCGTTCTGAAATAGACCTGACTGATGCTGATGCCGTAAGTCCTTTGTCTCATGGCCCGCCAGAAAAAGACAATAAGTACTCGAGAAATAAAAAAACCGGATAGACTTGCTCATAGAAAGTGGTGGCATTCCCGAGGAATGAGCTGTCCTTCTGGCTGCGCAAATGTTGTTGTTCGGTTGCCCGGCATCGCAGTCAAAGGCACCAGAACTCACGTAATCTGTTGTACCCTGTTCAAGTTCGAAAAAAGGTTGTCTCTTTATAGTGCCAACCAACACAACCATCACTTCTTTGGTATGAGTGAGAGCACTAGCATGGTCAGAAAGAACAGTCCCTGATTCACTCGCTACACCTGAGATTTTCGGTTACAGAGATCAAGATAAGTCTGACTGGAAAACTCTCCAAATGCAGGGTCCTGATATCAGCAAAGTTATTGACCATATCAGAACTGAGCAAGAATGATGTAAAGCAGGGCCTGAATCTACAACCACTCGTTTCAGGATGGTATACTGTATCGGCAAGTAATAGATGAAATAGTTATTGGTCGAAAACAGTTGGTAATCTGTCAGCTATGTTTTATCTATATGGTAAAATTGTGGTGTATGAGTGCTTGCTTGGTGTTGGGCCGTACTGGTTCATGTTCCGAATAAGAATACGTACTCTATGGACATTTAACTATGAGCAATTTCTTACATCTGACGATGACAACTCATGGATCATTAGTTTTCCTTAGATGTGTTTGACAGAGCTATTTACTTCACGTGTTCTTCGATATTTATATCCAATTCCGCTTATGCTGGGGCTAGGGGTCGTGTGGTCATTTAAATCAGATGCATAGCTTAAACGAAATAGCTGAGATACAAGACATCACTTTGGGCAGAATACTTTCAGAATATCGGTTCGTGGGATTCATAGTCATGTAAAATTTGCCGGCTTTTCCCCCACCACCAGGGCATCTTATTTAATGAAAATACTGCTACTTGTTTCACGATATTTTTCTCAGTGGATGACTTCTCTCTTCCCGGGTGGCTTGTGTATATATGTATCCCAATGGTTGCGTTGTTATTCGCTATTACTCGTGAATGCGAATAGAAACTTCCGCAAACCGTTACTAGAATTCGAATGCGGAAGTAATTCGTGATATATTTTCTAATTTCATTCGCAGCCTATAACATGCTGCATGCTCTATGGAATATTCAGTATGAGCAATTGTATCGGCATAGTATTTATCGCGCACCTCCTACATAAATTCGCTGCCTGTTGTCCAGTAGACAAATACATATGTTGCACGCTTCCATTTTAAGGTAAATGATAAATATCGGACACTGACGGCAAAATACGAACGTAACCGGCAAGATCTCTAGCGCGGCGGTTCGAAATTTGTGTCTAATTCCGGTCAACCAGGTGCTAGAGGCCACTTCATTCGAACGTCGTGTATATTACATCGCCACGGTGATCAAATGAATCAAAGTGTGTCTGAGATACAGTATACTCTAGATCATCTTTGAAGTTCATTTGGATAAAGAAACATAATCTGTGATATTGACTATTGCTCAGTGATAATTACGGGTCAGTGACAATGAATACTGGTTAGTGAAAATGCTTTATCTACAGAACATCACGATGTCTTGCTGTCGTAATTGAAAACCTTCGACCGAAGAACTTGAATATATCCACACCCAAAACCGACGATCAGCCGTACTGCCTGAATTTAGTATGGGATTGAATGGGCCAAATATCCCATAATTAAAAATAAAAATGGAACCAATAGAGCATTCTACGGAAAAAGGCCAGTTCTCGACTCGTCTGATGTTAGCTTGCTGGATACGTCGCTCCACCCATTGATGACTCGCGTGCCGAAAGATTGTTGCATATCAGATCGCTTCCATAACTGGAAATCACAATTAGCACAGACATCCAAGCGAACATGAAATACAAATATAAACCGGCTTTTCTTTCTTGTTAGAGAGACTGTTTTTTCTGCTTTTCACCAAGTAATATCGATTTGGATTACTTCTAGTCCAAACTCAAGTCTCGAAGCAATAAAAGTGTTACACCTTTGAAACAGGTTTGATTGAAAACTGATCCTTGTGCTGCAGAGATATTTTGTTAATTTATATACCCTCTACGTTTGGGAAATTGTATGTCCCAGTTAAGGGAAATGAAAAGATCTCGTAATGGCTTTAATAGATGACACGCTGAAATACATATCGGATAAGACGCGTAGATTTAGGGGTGTATGACCAGAACAACGCCGGCATCGTTTTCCAACACTCTTTTAATTTTGCTTTTCATCTGTTACACTTCTCCCCTTCTCGAAAAAGAGTCAATGTTTCTCTACCCCCAAGCAGAATCCATACTTTCCGGTATTACACCAGTGTAAACAACGGGGTGAAGCTCGGTCCTGATATGAAAACTCTTTAGGAATCCAGCGCTCTACCGACGGAACTAATTTCAGCTGCATGCAAGCTAGTAAAAGCGCTAGATGTGTGCCACCAGTTCCAATACATAGCAGCCAAGATGAATGCAAGACGAAGAAACAAGATGAGGTTTGCCTTGAAAATGGCCAGAGCATTTTCAACTCATCTGTCGATTTAAATAGTATTTTATCCACCTTGAGATAAAATAGAGAGCGGTCTGGAGGACCTAGGTCCCCTATTGAAATCGTTCCGATTCTTATTATTATTACTAGTAGTTCAGCTCCTTTTATTAACATAGGGAGATCGCGTGCCCTTTCTATACTACTCATCGCGCACTACTCATCGCGCATGCGCTGTCGACTCATTCTACTGTAGGGTGCAAGCCTGGCCCATGGAATCTCAGGTAGTGAAATTACAAGCGTCTAGTCCGTCATCCATAATTCAGCCGTCGTCCATTAGAGAATATCCGCGTCCATAATCCAAAGACCTATTCCATATTCCATATTCCATATAACAGTATTAGCACCAAATTCAAAAAGACAATCATAGTATACATAAACATAGGCTTGTTTCTTGCAAGAGAGAAGCAGTCAACAGTTTTCAATGATGCCGGCGAGACATCATGATGTTCCAAAAATATCAAATCCATATCGCTGATCAGTATTCTTAATCCATAATTCGTTGTAAAGTCGTCATCTAAAGAATGATGTATCTCAGCCACGCTTTGATTGTGACTGTTCATACATGTATAAGCACCATGAGGATCTTGAAGTACATGAGCCCATACGGCCCCCAGCCCCGGGTCAAGCGGAATTAGACACAAGTTACGAAACGTAGCGCCATAGATCCTGCACGCCACGTTCGTATTTTTTTTATCAGCATGCAACATGTATCGCCAAACCTGAGAAAATTTGAGTGGAGGCGTTTGGTGGAATAGCCCTGTTTTATAAGTTTCTGTAACAATGTTTTGTGACGCTGATTAAAATCGTCACATTTAACACAGGATCCAGCAAATGCCCCCAAGCGAGATATGCACACGCCACATGCAGGTCCCACTGGAATATTACTGTCCAGAAAGGGATAGTTTACGATGTCGAAATTGTAATCATCTCTTTTGTCATAAAGTCGACGGGAGAGAATGCCCACTTCATTTTTATAGAGATATAGATCTAAATATGATGTGCCTGTAGGGCTGTCTGTAGCTTCCTTCAAATCCAGTGAAGGTGGATATATATCATTCACTGTGTCATTTATATAGCGATTATCCACAGCGAGAAGATCGTCTATATAGCGTTTGGTGAATGAGAAGGAACGGGCATATAGTCATATTCACAAGAGAACAGATACAGGTCAGCCAACAGGGGTGCACAATCAGTACCTATTGGAATACCTATATGCTACCGATACATTGTGCCGCTAAATTTCACATAAATATTTTTAATGAGAAATTCAAGCAACTTCACAAACAAAGAAACATCCCATGAATGATATCCCTTGTATGTAGTAGAGCTAAAGAATGCTTTATGGCTTCCGACATTAATATATCTACGATCAGTTTTCTTGAACACAGATACTATTAATGAACTTAGACGGTCAATAAGGTCCTGATGAAGGATTGTAGTATAGAGAGTCGAGAAATCCCATGTGGATACATGTCTGTACGGTATATGACCTTTAGCATCAAGTTCTTCCATAAGACATTTTGAGTTTTTCAATATCCACATACATTCAACGCCAGAGTTCTTAGAAATAGTGTCGCAATACCTTTCCCAAAATGCGTTTACCTCCTGAAGGGCCCTCGTCAATAGGGTTGAAAGAAGCTTGGTGGTGCAGCTATGAATCTAGCTTTGTATGGTGATTTATGCATTTTGGGAGTCAAGTATAGTTTTGGTATGTCGTTATGATTGGTTGGAAGACAGATACCTGTTTCCCTGAGAAACTGTTGTGATTGTTAAATAAATCTTCCAGAGTAAATGGAGTTTGGGAGTAAGTAGACGTATTTGATGAAGATAAGTCTACATTCAATTCTTTAACCAGCACCTGGTAATAGTAATATTTACATATGAATATTATATTATTCGGAGCTTTGTCTGCTGGGACTATGATGAATTTACTCTGGAGATTTGTTAGAGCTTCTTGCGAATTGAGTTTTCTCAGTACTTGTTTTACTTGGGGAAGAGTACTTCTGTCAATATGACGGATTGTTTCAACGACCTTGCTCTTGGTGAGGTCCAGCCTTCAGATTTATTTTTCTTGGCTCTCTATATTTAGGTCCTTTCATCAGGAGTAATTTCAGATCCTTATCACTCACCATATCAAGAGCACCAGTCACAATATGTTTGCATGGTGTATAGATAAAGTTCGATGATTCACAATCACAACTATAGCCTCCTGACGTGTATAAGTTCCAGTCAAACTCCTTGACAGCATTGGAGTAATTGAATATTTTGGTGGCTATAGACCCCAGGTCTCTCGCCCCACCCTATCCCGCCCCACACCTATGCGACCCGGTGTGCAGTGAGTAAAGCGGAGTAGAAGGAGGAGGTGTAGGAGGAGGAGTCGGACACGCCACGGATTATACCACGGAGATTAATCCACATGATTTTGTGTCACAGATATCTCAAGAAGTATGAGGTAGATTAAGCCCAACCTTAGAGGATATGTTCTAGTAGATAAGAACGAATGCATACTGATTGGTCGCATGCCTTGGTGGCCATCTTGGATTTAGCTTAAAACCTTCACGGATCTTCTCTTCTGAAACCTCTGCACCGATCGTTGTGAAACTTGGTACACATAATCAGTGGATCAGGATCTCTCAAACTTGTGTTTGCGAAGTTGCTCCGTAAAATAAAATGGCCGCCAACGGCCAATCAAAATGGCCACACTTTCAAGTAACGGATTTTGACGGAAAAAGTTATGAAATATATGTTATATGAGATGACAATCACGAATATGTAAAAATTGTGCTCCTAGATCACGTGGTTTGGCCGCCATTTTGAATTTTGTGATAAATTTTACCAATCTTGCAACGGCTTATTCTCTTGAACCCTGATAGATACAGATTTCTAGGTTACTGCGATATTTCGGGAAGGCCATGATCTGTTGTACTGAACGAAAATAATTTTGATTGGCTGAACGGTTTGTCGGCCATATTGGATTTAGGTTAAAACCTTCAACGATCTCCTCTGAAACCGCTGCACCGATCGTTGTGAAACTTGGTACACATGATCAATGGATTGCGTTCTCTCATTCTTAAATTTGAAAAGTTCATCCGTTGAAAAAGATGACCGCCATCGACCGATCAAATTGTTGGAATATGAGACGGGTTTTGTGAGAAACCTCACTATATTGCAAGCATTTGTTCTCTTGAACCTTGATAGGTATAGATTACTAGGCTGGTGAGATATATTGTGAAGGCTATGGTCTGTTGCACTGAATGTAAAATACTGTCGATTAGCTGTACGGTTTGGCGGCCACATTCCGGCATAGGCTTGGACACTAGGCCCGGTGTAAACCTGGTCACCGGCTCGTTGCTGCTCGCAGCTCCAATTTTAACTTATTATTGCGTCTCCCCCGTACAGAAATACGTTTACATCAGTCGAGCTACAAATAGAACAAATATACCAAATAATAGAGGGACGGCTGAACAAATGTGACCAAATCCACGTTCAAGTTAATGAAAAATTTATGTTTTCAATGGGAGAAGATCTGGGTGTCACCGTGTGGCGAGAATAATGAAGGACCAGGCGAGGAACACCTGTCTGGACACTGCAACAACAGTCAGAGGGCAAACAGAACATATTTGTACATGTATACACACTTTAGTAACCTCATCTTTGTCAAGATCGCCGAATAAATCGTGTATTCTAAATTGGAAATACTCGGTATATCGTAGAGTTTGCAAGTTTAGTTAGCCGCAGGATACGTTGAGTGTGGAAAATAGAAGAGTAACGAAATAGTGATCCACATTCTCGTTGGGATGTCAGCAAATACATTGAGAAATGTCGGACAGGAAATTGTCAAATAAGTGCCTCTTGAGATTGCGGCAACCGTTACGGAGACGAAACATTATCTTTTCTATGACAAACGTATTACCAGGATTAATAACTTGCGTTTGAAGGCAGGAAGAGATGGCGAATTCTGAAAAGTTGCTGGGAGGGTAATCTAATCGCGAAAAGAAGGATCCCCTAATTAACTCAGTTCAATTAATAAACTAATTTGTCTTACGAGCGTTATAAGGATTGCGAGTATAGGTTGTGGAAGGAAGGGGATCACACAAGAGGACTGGGTGCCAGTCCATTCACAATACGATAGGATATTGTAAATCTATGGATTCCTCGACAGTGTTTCAAAACCAGTTCCTGTTTCTAGGCTAGCACTCGAAGTAACACCAGTTATGGTTCTTAATGCATCCTTTTCAATGTTTTCTAATCTGTATAGTAAACTATGGATGAGGTTGTCAAAGAATATATTTCAGAACACGGATAATTTTTTCTGTGCTGTGTTAATGACATTTTCGACATGAGTGTACCAATTACCCTTGTTGTTGAACGTCACTCCTAGATGCTAATATGACTCAGTGACGGTTGAATTGGCGAATTATCAAAGGAGGCGGGGAAATCAGATGGAGAATGCCGCAGTGAGACTAAAAGGGAAACTGTTTTTGCAATGTTGAAATCAACAAGCCATGTGCTAGCCCACTACGATAGTGCCCATGCCGTGGTTAATGGAAGTTATCCGAGATTGCAAGTTGTCAGAAATAACGTATAGATTCAGCAAAATAAGATATTATTTAACATATTACCAGGTAAATCATTTACAAATAACAGTAACAGAAGGGGACCAAAACCAGAGGAACACCTGTACTGCGTGGAGGCGAAGTATAGTAGATTCCTTGCCTTGCTGACAACGGTTGAGTAAATAGCTTTCGGACCATTTTAGTAAGCTACCGGAGACGCCAAACTGATGCAATTTGAGAAGCAGGCCATGGTGTCAAAGGCCAACGAGATATCGGAAAAGAGAAAAAGACCTCTTCTTGTTCGCCTAGCGCCTAGCAATGTCAAAGTTGATATCGAATAGTTGTGTTACAGTTGAGTGGGATGAAAGGAAGCTCGACTGATAGGTGTTATTTCGTACCTAATGAAATTAAAAAGATATTTGAATACAACTCTCTCCATGACTTTGCTTAGACAACTCAGCAAAGATATTGGTAGGTAATTGGAGGATAGATGGTAGTCGCACTTTTTAAATAAAGGAGTTACTTTAGCAATTTCCAGTCAGTTGAAAATTTGGATATTTGTAGCGAATGGCTAAAAGATCGAGCAAAAATTGGAGCGAGAATACACTTTGCATCAAAGAGAGATTTTGAACAGATGTTGTCTGGCATGAATCATTTGTTCATCAAAAGTGCATGTCTGAACTCAAACGTTCTCGTATTCAGCAACTTTTAATACGGTTACGGTCTTGAAAAGAAACGACCAGATTGTTCTGTCGTGCTGTCTGTCTCCAACGCTCATTTCTCGAAACCACATTCATCCATAATTTATCTCTTAAAGGAGGTACCCGAAATTAGGGAAGACATGTTCGGAAATGGCCGCCATAATCAGTGGAGCTAATTCTGTCATATTTAAACTAGGCTTGCGTTTATGTGGCAACATATGGACTTTTATCTTATTTTGCTCTAATTCTAAACAATTTTGAAGAAATTGTTCCTGAAAAATAAAGACATCTGTCATGTCTGTGTATTCAATAAATGTTATACCTCCCTACTTGATTGATATACACTCATATCAGCTCCATTGAGGGTCTTGAAATCAGCTTATTTAACACCTATTCAAAAAAGGTTCTGTCTTACAACATTGTGGTCCAGTCGAATATACAGCAAATTTTGATAAAAGTCTTCAAAATATACGTAATGAAAGCCAAATAGATTGGAGATACTGACGTAGGTAAATTTAATCAAACTGTTTTATCAGTGCGAAATAACATTGTATATGAGATCTTCCTATGCATTTTAAGGTTAACGACTGGCTCACAGCTAGCCGAGAGTGAAATATATATATATATATGTAGAAAAGAAAATATAATAAAATGACACTGACAGCTGGAATTCGTCGTTACCGGTTTCACCACATCATCGGTGGCTCATCAGACGTTTAATGACTTTGAATTTAACGTTCATACGATATATTCCAAATTTACAGCGCTACGTCATACACTGACGTCATATCGAATAGAATATTTTTCCAACGTTGAGCCATGACGCGTAGCGTCATGCTATGTTTGAATTAAAGCGTGACGTCATAATTTTGACTGTCCGCTCTTTTACGTTTAACGTCATAATACACATTTTGCAATAACAGTTTGACTAGACGTGAACTACACAATAAATATATCAATTTGGTAATTCATTTAAGACGCAATTATATTTCTTTCGAAATAATGTTTCCTTCTGTATTCTGAAGTCTTTGTCATTTTTCAATACTTTGTAAAATGGAAATATGGTAAATTTCTCAGCTCCACATTCGTCAATATGTCTACTTAGACCAATCTGTCGAGTTTCAGGGTCTCGTATCTGTTGTTTATGTACAGTCACTCGATTTCTCAGAATATCTCCAGTTTGTCCCACATAATTTTCACCACAACCAGCGCATGTTATGACATATATCACATTGGTTACTTTGCAGGTCATATTATATTGCACCTCAAAGACCTTATTTGCTCCCTTGAATTTAAATTGCCTGCCTTCTAGTATATAAGCACAAGTCCCGCATTTGTTTGATCCGCATTTCTTTACTCCATGAACCTCCTCTTCTTCTAAAGTAAAACGCGCCCTCGTTAATAATTTTTTATATGTATATATACAGTGTGAAAAAGAGCTCAGTGGTACGCGATCATATAACAAATGTGAAAATGAACATGGCTAAGACGACAATATTTGTGCCTATCGTCTTAGCCATGTTCGTTTCCACACTTGCTATGTGATCGCGCGTAGCACTGAACTCTTTTTCACACTGAATATCTCCCTTTACTGTATGTTTCATCACTCTGTTGAACTCACCAACTTAAGCCAAAATACAATTTTTATTTTTTCTTTGATAGGCATTTAGACATTTTTTTATATCCAGATGACCAGTTTTACTTGATACGAATGACCAATCTTCATAATCACAGTTTCACAATGTCCACATCGCAAGGGTTAATTTAAGGTATGTCGATAGATGCGTAACGACCGGTGTAAAAGAAAAATATGTCTTAGGAAACAATGTCCCATTTTCTATACCTCCCTTTTGGAATACAGTCTGGCTTGAGTTGTAAATCAGGAAAAATGTCTTAGCTAGGTTACTAGATAGGAACTGGACATCTGTTCTCCTTTTACACCGGTCCTGGTTGATCACTATTTAAGGTGTGTTTGCCTTCATCTGCATGATTATAACAATTTCTCCTCCTCTGCTGTCATTTTTGAACAAGTCGGGGAGCCTTTGTGGCTATTTGCTAATTTATTATGCAATTTTTTGGAAAGAAAATTCATAAATAAAAAATTTGAAAAATCGACAAAAAAAATGCCCGTTTGGAATATGACGTCACTGTGACGTCATCATAGCGGCTATCTTGGATTTTTCTTGCAGATCTTGACCCGAAATCATAGTATAATACGTTTCAGCCTCCTAGCTTCAGAGGTAAGAAAAATATTTAAGGGGGCCGAAATGGTTCCCCCAGGTTTGGACAGGTCCCAAAAAGCCCAGCCAGATAGGGTTAAAATATGTGGTAAATCTCTAGTCTGATATGCCTAGATCAAACAATCAGTGAAAGCCTATACTCTATTCAGACGAGCGTCCCAGTATATTTACTGCAAGCAGATAACTGCCCGTGAGTTCGTAAACTGGCCAAAACAACCACCTTCTTGGACGGACTAATTACATGATCTTGGACTTTTGCCAGACATTACCTCATACAACACAGTTGTCGGCATAGATGTGCATACCTTAGTGCATTGATACCTTGCGACTAGTGTTGTAGCCAATTCCGACACATGATAAATGGATTATGCAATTTTGTCAAGTGACAAGTGAAGACACACAGGTAGGTCAATCTATGTTTTACCCTAATTCAGGGTATCTTACTTTTCTTTCGCGGCTCCTGAATCTAGACATAATTTTTATCCTATAGGTCCCACGTTGAAATGGTCACCCAAGAATAAAATTGCCAGATTGTAACGAACGATCTTCTAATGAGCACATACTTTCTGAGGCAAATTGGAACATCTTTCACCACATATCCGCTATAAGACCTCCTGACTTGCATCTAGAAAAGGAATATCCACTTACAATAAGAAATCTCGCCAGTTCAGTGACCGCATTCCTCATGTAACCTACAGTCGTCTGAAAAGAAATTCCGCGTTTATAACCATATGTGACGTCACTATCATGAGCGAGGGAAAGTAAACATTTATCCATTGAAGACATTATGACAATCGTCAGCCTCGAAAGCGATACGTTCAGCCACTCGCCATACAGCTCATCTGAGTTCTCAGCAACGCCTGTATAACCACGAGTTTCTGTTTATTAAATTCTGACAGACCCTGTACATCATCTGACAGAAACCCTAAATATTCATACAGAGGCATTTGTTGGTTACACGAGAGCAATATTTTGAACCCACGAAAATTATTTGAATCGTATTACGGTCGTAATGTCGAAGATCTGTCGCGCTACTTAACGTTTCGTAACTTGGATTCCAACTCGATTTTGAATGTGGTTTAAAAATCATTCCATTCCAAGTTTCTATGGATTTGGATTAACGACAGTACATATATCAGTATGGAACCTCTTGATATTATAAATAAAAGTTGATGGTCAAACTTATTATCTCAAATCACATCTCAAATGTGAAGAGGAAATTGCACGTCCGCATCCAAATTAGTTGATAATGACAACTGTTTTCCCTTGGCTACATATGCTAGTTAGACTTAGTTATCATGGTGTTGCAGACATGCTTCCTCTAATGAGGAGAGTGGTTTCTTTTCACTCACTTACAGAAGTAGGTTTACTTTTTCTGAGAGAGCCGCGTTGATGAGGTGACGCGCCGTCTGCGCTTCCGTTTCGTTCTGGATGATGCCAAAGTCAGTAATTATAGAGTGTGGGAGTACATCTGCTGATACCTACGAGGAACAGTCGTAGTATGAAATACACCAAAACGTACACAAGCACACATTTACTCTAGTATCCACTTCGGTTTTTTTCAACAATTGCAGTGGTGTATCTTGGTTTGCATATGCCTGACCATTTCACTCAGTTACGGAAGTAGGTTTACTTTTCCTGAGAGAGGCGCGTTGATAAGGTGACGCGACGTCTGCGCTTCCGTTCGCCTCCAATATATTGAATTTGACAGCTTACTGATGTTATTCCGAAAATAACAACAATAAGTAGTCCTGTTGGGCTAGTTTAGTAAGAAACACGTTCCATAATATATATACTAATGCCATTTAGAAAGTAGATAACATTTATATCCAATTATTTTTAGGATGACACTTCCTCAGTAAAGCACACATACTAGTGCTGGATAGGCCAGTCCCGTGCGAGACTCGAACCCGCGTCCTCAGAGTTTGGCACCAAATCGCCAGCAGTCTAGACCACTTGCATTTACTGCTGGTGATTTGGTGCCAAATTCTGAGGACGCGGGTTCGAGTCTCGCACGGGACTGGCCTATCCAGCCCTAGTATTTGTGCTTTACTGAGAAAGTGTCATCCTAAAAAGAATTGGATATAAAAGTTCCATAAAGTCTTTTCCGGGATATTTCCAGTTGTTTTTTCATCTAGCCGTAAAGTAGCATCTTACAATGGCGAAAATTCAGTTTGCACAGGTATCTGGATGATGCCAAAGTTAGTAATTATAGAGTGAAGGAGTACATCTGATGATATCTACGAGGAATAATCGTAGTAAGAAATACACCAAAACGTACACAAGCACACATTTACTCTAGTATCCACTTCGTTTTTTCCAACAATTGCAGGGGTGTATCTTGGTTTGCATATGGCTGACCATCCTGACGTCCCCGTCCTGACGTTCATGTCTCCATGTGGATGTCCGTCCGTCCTGACGTCGTAGAAGCCTATGCTACTACTTGGAAATACGGGATTTTTATTTCCTGCTTTCTAAATGAAAATATCAAGATCAACAGCTTAGCTGCAGTTTTGAATAAATCATAATGGTTCACTGTTCACTGTTTGTAGATGATTTCAACATATCGTGTATCGATAACTTGTTCGTTCTAGCTTGATTATGGCTCTATTGTTTACAACGATGCGAGCGAGTCAAACTTGGCAAATCTAGACCCTATTTTCCATCAAGGACTAAAACTTTGACTCCGAACGTTCAGAACATCACCTAAAGAAAGCTTATATGTCGAAGCCGATGAATATAGCACTGCAATATATCGCACTGTTTTCAACCCTCAGTACGTAGATTTGTATTTAAAGAAACCTTCGATTATTCCACCTCTTGGAATTCGTATGAAACCACACAATTGTAGCAGCTGGTTTCCGGCTCAGTCAAATTTTACCTAAAAAGCTTTTACCGGTTTCATCATGGACGTTAGCCAGATCTGAGGTAGATATTACACTGACGAGATATAAAAGGGCAGACACGAGCCATCTCGTATATATACAAGAATTTAATCTATTGGGAGCAAAATACAAGTAACATCAAGCTATTTATATAGACGATTCTAAAGATGGTGAGATGTTTAGTCTACTAAAGCCTGTCGACTTTTAGGTAAAAGTTCGATTTTCACTGCCGAAGCCAACGCTCTAGGGTTATCTAGACCAGACCAATCACTGATTGGTCTAAGCGAGAAAAAGTTGAACCTACAGTACTCGCTGATTGGCTGGACCTCACCAAGAACAACGTCGTTGAAACAATCCGCCATATTGACAGAAGTACTCTTCCCCAAGCAAAACCAGTACTGAGAAACCTCAATTCGCAAGAAGTTCTAGCAAATCTCCAGAGTAAATTCGTCACAGTCCCAGCAGACAAAACTCCGAATAATATAATATTCATATGTAAATATTACTATTACCAGGTGCTGGTTAAAGAATTGAGTGTAGACATACCTTCATCAAATACGTCTACTTACTCCCAAACTGCATTTACTCTGGAAGATTTATTTAACAATCACAAAAAGTTTCTCAGGGAAAGAGGTATTTGTCTTTCAACCAATCATAACGACATACCAAAACTATACTGGACTCCCAAAATGCATAAATCACCATACAAAGCTAGATTCATAGCTGGTTCTAGAAGCTGCACCATCAATCTTCTTTCAACCCTATTGACGAGGGCCCTTCAGGAGGTAAAAGCATTTTGGGAAAGGTATTGCGCCATTATTTCTAAGAACTCTGACGTTGAATGTAATGTGGATATTAAAAAACTCAAAATGTCTTACCTAAGAACTTGATGATAAAGGTCACACACCGTACCGACATGTATCCACATGGGATTTCTCGACTCTCTATACTACAATCCCTCATCAGGACCTTATTGACCGTCTAAGTTCATTAATAGTATCTGTGTTCAAGAAAACTGATCGGAGATATATTAATGTCAGAAGCCATAAAGCATTCTTTAGCTCTACTACATACAAGAGGTATCATTCATGGGATGTTTCTTTGTTTATAGAGTTGCTTGAATTTCTCATTAAAAATATCTATGTGAAATTTGGCAACACAATATATCAGCAGCATATAGGTATTCCAATGGGTACTAATTGTGCACCCCTGTTGGCTGACCTGTATCTGTTCTCTTATGAATATGACTATATGCAGGCGCTTTCAAAAACCGATCCATTCAAAGCCCGTTTCTTCTCATTCACCAAACGCTATATAGACGATCTTCTCGCTGTGGATAATCGCTATATAAATTACGCAGTGAAGGATATATATCCACCTTCACTGGATTTGAAGGAAACTACAGATAGCCCTACAGGCACATCATATTTAGATCTATATCTCTATGAAAATGAAGCGGGCATTCTCTCTCGTCGACTTTATGACAAAAGAGATGATTACAATTTCGACATCGTAAACTATCCCTTTCTGGACAGTAATATTCCAGTGGGACCTGCATATGGCGTATACATATCTCGCTTAGTAGCATTTGCTAGATCCTGTGTTAAATGTGACGATTTTAATCAACGTCACAAAACATTGGTGCAGAAACTTAAAAAACAGGGCTATTCCACCAAGCGCCTACACTCAACGTTTCTCAAATTTGGCGATACATATCGCATGCTGATAGCAAAATACGAACGTAGCGTGCAAGATCTATGGCGCTACGTTTCGTAACTTGTGTCTAATTCCGCTTAACCCGGGGCTAGGGGCCGTATGAACCCATGTACTTCAAGATCCTCATGACACTCATATGAACAGTCACAATCAAAGCGTGACTGAGATACATCTTTTTTTAGATGACGACTCTATAACGAATATTATGTATTAAGAATACTGATCAGCGATACGGATTTGATATTTTTGGAACATCATGATGTCTTGCCGGCATCATTGAAAACTGTTGACCGCTTCTCTCTTGCAGGAAACAAGCCTATGTTTTTGTATACTATGACTGTCTTTTTGAATTTGGTGCTAATACTGTTATATGGAAAATGGAATAGGTCTTTGGATTATGGACGCGGATATTTTCTAATGGACGACGGCTGGATTATGAATGACGGACTAGACGCTTGTAATTAGAAAGTATTGAGTCTATTATAGGAGGAAAATATGTCATATTCTCAGTTTCACTGCCATGTCTTCAAGCGATTGCGAGTGGAACTTCAACTCAACCCACCATTTTGACCATTCTACAATTATATGATCGGAGGTTTCACCAACAGATTGGTGTTGTGTTTTGTTGGTTGCCTGGACACGTTGGCATAAAAGGAATACTGATGATGATGAAATGCTAAGGCAGCCCTAGACAATGAAGTTGACCACGTTGGAATCCCATATAGCCATTTCAGACCCTCTATATGTGAAAAAGCTGTTTCAATCTTTATGAGATGCTGTGGATAATAACAAGCTTCATGTGTTTCAAAAAATACTGTAGGATATATTCATCTGAGTAGCCAGAAACGTTGATCAGGCGATGTAGATGCGGCCATACCAGATTAACTCATGAACATTTACTGAAAAAAAACCCAGCCCCAAGCTGTGTTCCGTGCCACGAAGATCGAGTCTATAGATTTTAAGATTGTAAGAGATTCTTTTCATCGAGCAGCAATTTTAGAAGATCTTTTTGGTCTGGTAAATGAAGAGTGTATTTTAGGTTATTTAGAGAAATCGGTTGTTGTATAATTTTTAATATATGTACATGTATTTGGTGTGTTTTGTTGATTACTTCTCCGTTGCTGGGTTGTTGACTTGTTTTTTTTTTTGGAATACTTATAATTTTATTTGGCCGTCTCTATATAGCAGAAATATTGCTGAACGCGACGCTGAACCTAAGATCTCTCTCTCTCTCTCTCTCTCACTCTCTCTCCGCCCTGACGTCCATGCCTCCGTGTGTATGTTCGTCCACCCTGACGTCCATGCCTCCGTGTGTATGTTCGTCCACCCTGACGTCCATGTCTCCGTGTGGATGTTCGTCCACCCTGACTTCCATGCCTCCGTGTGTATGTTCGTCCACCCTGACGTCCATGCCTCCGTGTGTATGTTCGTCCACCCTGACGTCCATGTCTCCGTGTGTATGTTCGTCCACCCTGACGTCCATGTCTCCGTGTGTATGTTCGTTCACCCTGACGTCCATGTCTCCGTGTGTGTGTTCGTCCACCCTGACGTCCATGCCTCCGGGTGTATGTTCGTCCACCCTGACGTCCATGCCTCCGTGTGTATGTTCGTCCACCCTGACGTCCATGTCTCCGTGTATATGTTCGTCCACCCTGAAGTCCATGTCTCCGTGTGTATGTTCGTCCACCCGTGTGGATGCCCGTCCGTCCTGACATTCATAATACCTGCGGTTATCCATCCGTCGAAACTTTGTTTCTCAGCAGGATTACAAAAACAAACTGTTTAAAATAAAGCTATGTAAATTTCTATATCTTTTCCAATCCAGCCGCAATG
>JAVTVY010010690.1:0-45124 GCA_036873755.1 Hanleya hanleyi
GGAAGATGCGGTGGATGTTCCCAGCGATCTCTTATCCGAAGATCATCCAGTGAGTGAGATATATCGACGCCATTGGCCCATGATCCGACACTGTTTTCATCGGCATCGCCCGATATTGGACTTATATAATTTTCGGTTGGAAGAAAACATCCGTCTACGCAGCTACGTGGAAGCCATCTTCAACGACCAAGATACAGCCTTCAAGTTAAATCTCACTTTTGGATACATTCTTCGCCATAAAGAGACAGACCAGCTCCGTTACTTTTATCCCAGCAATAATACCCGGGTGTTTGACCAGCCTTTCACCATTATCCATCGTGCGTCACTGGAGACGATGCTGAAGGAACTGGACAGCGTGGATAGTTTGGAATGGGTACGACAACAACGACAAAACACAAAATGGCAAGTGGAGAGGGTGACCAATGTTATGTTCTTCGTGGTTAAACTGACCACCATCGCAATCGGATGAAAGTATTCACCCATGCACTGATAGATACTCAGAATGCACAAACAACTATGTGAGGATATGTGGCCTCAACGGTATCCTGGCCTGCCCGACGATGATTAGAATAAACGGGTCAGAGCGAACATGGCCGAAGATGGAACTTTCTGAAATGGAGACTTCTAATTGGACAAGAATACATCTAACGGACAGGAGCGAATATGAAACATGCAAATGGTGGCCTCTGATTGGACAAGAATCTTCTTGAATTGTAAATATACCCAACGCGGCTCCCCCAGCGTGGGTATGATGTAACATTGGGGAGAATAAACTATATGAAAACAACTTCTTGTTGTTGTTGTTCTCTCATGTGTCATCCTTGTTGTTGTTGCTGTTGTTGTTCTCTCTCCGGACTATATCACGGCGTTATGTTAGAGTGTTAAGGTGTAACGACGGACGTTGACGGGCATCACTGCATTTCGAAGAATTAGTGGACAATTCCATGGAATATCAGAGCTTCTGAGCTATTTCACCAGGGCGTTGAAGCATTAAGAATGGTGTTGGTGGGCGTTGCTACAAGATGACACCTCCCATGACGCATTCGCACCGCAGATGGTCCATCTCTACACCAAATAACATCCTTCACTATCCCAAAAGGCTCACTTTCGCTACTATTCCTACTGATGACGTCACCAATGACGTCACAGATGCTGTGGACAGTCCTCAAATCGGGGTCTGCACGCCGAAAACTACAAGATGACACCTCCCACGACGCATTCGGACTGAGAATAGAGCATCCCTACCCCAAATACCTTACTGCACTGCCCCAAAATGCACACTTTCGCTACTACTCGTACTGATGACGTCACCAATGACGTCACAGATGCTGTGAACAGCCCCCCAAATCGGGGTCTACACCCCGAGAGCTACAAAATGACACCTCCCACGACACAATCGGATAAGGGATGGTCCATCTCTACAGCAAATACCTTCCTGTACTGCCCCAAAATGCACACTTTGGCTATTACTCCTACTGATGACGTCATCGATGACGTCACAGATGACGGGAACATCCCTCAAATCAGGGTCTACACCCCGAGAACTACAAAATGACACCTTCCAGGACGTATTCGAACCGTGAATAGCCCATCTCGACCCCAAATACCTTCATGTACTGCCCCAAAATGGCCACTTTACTTACTACAACCAACTGCGCATGCGCAGATTGACGCGACTTGCACTTAAAAACACACCATTCTGACTCTAACCCACACAAGCTTCACTTTGACACCTTCCACGACCCATTCGGACCCATAGGGGTCCATCTCTACCGCAAACACACACCTACATACCCCCCAAAATGCCTGATTTCTCTACTACGGCCAGACTGCGCATGCGCATATTGACGCGACATGCGTTACTACTCGTACTGATGACGTCACCAATGACGTCACAGATGCTGTGAACAGCCCCCCAAATCGGGGTCTACACCCCGAGAGCTACAAAATGACACCTCCCACGACACAATCGGGTAAGGGATGGTCCATCTCTACACCAAATACCTTCCTGTACTGCCCCAAAATGCACACTTTGGCTATTACTCCTACTGATGACGTCATCGATGACGTGACAGATGACGGGAACATCCCTCAAATCAGGGTCTACACCCTGAGAACTACAAAATGACACCTTCCAGGACGCATTCGAACCGTGAATAGCCCATCTCGACCCCAAATACCTTCATGTACTGCCCCAAAATGGCCACTTTACTTACTACAACCAACTGCGCATGCGCAGATTGACGCGACTTGCACGTAAAAACACACCATTCTGACTCTAACCCACACAAGCTTCACTTTGACACCTTCCACGACCCATTCGGACCCATAGGGGTCCATCTCTACCCCAAACACACACCCACATACCCCCAAAATGCCTGATTTCTCTACTACGGCCAGACTGCGCATGCACAGATTGACGCGACATGCGTTTAGAAACACGCCATTCTGACTCTACCCCACACAAGCTTCACTTTGACACCTCACACGACCCATTCGAACCGTGAATAGCCCATCTCTATCCCAAACACACCCCTACATAGCACCCAAAATGCCTGTTTTCTATACTACGGGTCAGGCTGCGCATGCGCAGACTATTGAACACGGACGAACCATTAGTGTAGTCAAGTGCTCCTCCACGAGAGCTTCAAAATAAGACCTCACTCGACCCCATTGGACCACCAGGGACTCACCTAGACTCCAGCATGTCCACCCCGTATGGCCCTATACACCCATAGCCATGCAGTATAGGTCTATGGGCCTACCCAGGCCTTGGTGACCTTTTTCAAAGATTTCACCGATTCGCTCCGCGACCCTTCCTATCATGTTCTAAATGTCGAGACGTGAAAAACGAGACCCCACAACCCTACCGCAAATGTCTAGAAGTAGGTTTCTCAGTAGGATAAACATTGAACCTATACCCCCAGTATGGGAATATATATTTATATATATATATATATGTCTATATGGAGCTATATCGTACTTTTTTAAAAATTTCACCGATTCGCACGGGGACACTTCCTATCGTGTTCTACATGACGAGACGAGTAAAACGAGACCCCACAACCCTACCGCAAATGTATAGAAGTACGTTTCCCAGGGGGACAAACATTGATCCTATACCCCAGTATGGGCCAATATGGGGCTCAGTGACTTTTTTCAAAAATTTCACCGATTCGCACGGGGACACTTCTTATCATGTTCTAAATGACGAGACGAGTAAAACGAGACCCCACAACCCTACCGCAAATGCATAGAAGTACGTTTCCCAGGATGGTCCTATACCCCCCATACCCCATATAGGCATTTTCCCGTAATTTAGGATAAAGTCCGTATTCCGTATTTTTTCAGGAAATTTTTTACATACACCCACCCTGGAACTAGGGGGAGATAACTCTATTGACAGGCGAGCCCCGTTAAGCCCGGCGACCTATATACCCCCCATACCCCATATAGGCATTTTCCCGGATTTTTCGATAAAGTCCGTTTTCCGTTTGTTTTTTTTTTCAAGAAAATTTTTACATGCACCCACCCAGTCATCAAATACCCCTTCACCTAGGCTTCACATTGATACCTCATACAACTCCATCGGTCCATTAGGGGCTCTCCTAGCTCCAAAACGTCTATTTCCATACCCTTTGGCCGCCGCGCATGCGCAGAATGCCGATATTTAAACCCCACACACAGCCCATCAGATGCTCCTTCACGAATGCTTCGCTTTGATACCTCACTCGACCCCATTGGACCATTAGGGACTCCCCTAGCTCCAAAATGTCTATTTTCATACCCTTCGGCGACCGCGCATGCGCATAATGCCGATATTTCAACCCCACACCCAGCCCATTAGATGCCCCTTCACGAATGCTTCACTTTGATACCTCACTCGACCCAATCGGACCATTTTATCTAGGGACTACTTTTCTCCGCCAGACCGCATCACCGCGGAGGAATATACATGGAACTATTTTTGACCTGGAAAAATTGGAACTCTCCTGTGCTGGAGGTAGCTTTTTGGTCAATTTGAAATACTCGCTTCTGATTGGACGAGAGCTCTGTGACAGATTTGAAATACTCGCTTCTGATTGGACGAGAGCTCCACACTTGCTCCACAAAAGTAGGTCAATAATAAGGAATTTGCGGTTTACCTACTACTGATCCGCCTTCAGAATGAAATTTTCGTACAAGACGGAGTACATTTCAACCGTTTGGTCGCCAGAGCGCAGCGTACCGCGGGTAAAATGAATAAAAGACAACAGTAGCACCAGTCGAGATCCCACCAATCGGTACTGACGACTCAGACCAGCGCCGCGGCGGATCAATGCGTGGAACGTCTACCCCTCTTCAGCATCACGGAGTCGAGCCCCATCGGAGTTCACCAGCATCAAATGAGATTCGTGGTACGTCGATTTAGCAAACCAAAATCGTCAAAAAACGACACCAATCTCCATGATACTGCCCAACGGGGTTCAGTGAATGTCAAGCTCCAACACTCTCTGTTCAACCAGGTGGATGTTGTTCTCAGCGACACGCTCGAGAGGGTCGCGACCCACACGTACGTACGTTGCTGTCATACGACTGAGAAGTCAGAACCTTGATGACATCTTGCCGTTCCTTTACTGTCGACTGTGGGGAGTTGTCCATGCCCACAGGGTTCGTTATGGAAAGCCTCACTTGACAGCGCCATGGTTTGATCGTCCAGGTCGGGCTGTTGAAATATGATGACATCTTGGATCTCCTTGACTGTGAACTGTGGAGAGTTGTCCATGACCCACAAGGTTGTGATGGGTGGTGGAGGCCGGGATGTCCCTTGGCTTCTTGCTTGTGAGAATGACCTCCATGGTCTCCTTCTCAGTGGGGTTGCCGCACTTGCCATGGTGACGGTCCAATAATCAAACCTTGTTGACCTTGTGACTTGGACATTTGGAGATTGGGCCACCATCGTCGCATTCCATCGTTTTTCCCCTCATGGATTGACCGTTCGTGGCGCCGTAAAGGATTTTGACAATTAAATGATTGCGGGCATGCCATACAAGTATACCGCGCAACGTTGTGGATGGAGAAAATGACATGCCATTGTAAATCTCGCAGGTGCGTATGTTGCTTCAGGCTGGTCGTACAGGAGACCATCTCGATTTGATATCAGTGTGTGATAAACACTTCAAACACGGCAACCATTGGGGAATGAAACCTATTGTGACCCGCTCCCTTCTTGATAGGTATAAAACATGTAAACTGTCTTCGTCATTAGGCCCGAGAAAAGACTCTGGGTATGACTTTTCGCGAATGCGCATGCGCGCGATGTCAAATGTCAAAGTAATACCACGGCTATGACAGCAACCTCGCCTGAGGCGGCTGGTGTCATGTATGATGTAGGTTCGATTGCCATAAGAGCTCATCTTTCGTTTCTTACTTCAATATCCCACAAGACACTATACGTTCGATGTCAACGCTCTACTACTCCTCGAGTGCGGCTGCTTACCATGACGTCACGGATCAACGTGTATAATACACCAGTCTTAGTCAACATGCTTAGCGCTTCAATGCGACAGCCTGCTCGGTCCATTTCGAGCACGGATGGCCCATCTATTACCCAAACCCTCCCATGCACACTCGAAAATGCTCTTTCTTTACTACTCCTCGAGTGGGCATGCGCACCACGATGCTACCGATCAACGTGAACAACATCTCAGTCTCAGTCTACGGGCTAGGAGCTTCAATACGACACACAGCACGGCTTATTTGTCGCAGGTATGGCTCATCTATCGCCCAAACACCCCCATGCGCAGCCAAAAATCCCCCTTCCTCTACAATTCCTCGACTGCGCATGCGCACAATAACTTCGTCGACCAATGTGGACAGCACCTCACTCATATTATGCACGACGAGAGCTTCAATGTGATAACCTGCATGCCAGAAATAGACACAGGGTGGGCCCTAGATGTCCCATGCAAACACTCCCACACACACCCGAACATGCTCTTTCTCTTACTACTCCTCGAATGCGCATGCGCACGATTATGTCACCGATCAACGTAGATAGCATCACGAAAACGCCAATACTACACCAGGCACGACTCATGTGGACCATGTATGACCCAGTTCTCGCCCAAAACGTTCACAAAAGGTGTCCTTAGCGAGTGCGCATACGCATGATGTCGTCACACAAGTTCACACAACGGCCACCAGGTCACTCCTAAGCCTGATCGATAGAACCCCACAACCTAACTTCTACACCTTTCCGGAGTTTCAGGCGAAATTTTCTCTACCGTCCGTATAGATATCCGGAGTATTTCTAAGTCCGAAAATTGCATCCACCAACAAGTCACTTGACCAAAAATGACCTATCTAAGGTCAAAGGTCAACCGAAGGTCAAATATCAAAGGGCACTTACGACCCACCCCCACAATTCCACCCCCACACGAATGGAGAAAGGTTTGCCCTTTCTATACTATATATATTGACAACTGATGAGGCACCCAAACTCTGTCGTGTATTTATATTTTGTGCGAGGGGTTTCTTTCTTTATAACTTCGTTCGGCAGTATGTCGTCCAAGACCAACTGGATGACTGGCCGGTCGTTCTCAATTACCACTTCGTCCACGTCCGCCACGGCAAGATCGTGATGAAGGATGAACTGCATCGTCGGTCTATTCATGCGAGCTGGTAAGGAAGGGGCCGTGTGTGACTTTTAAAACGTCCAGAGATGTGCACGCTACGTACGCGCTCGTGCTCTGTGCACTGAGGGCGTTCCAATGACGTCATCCAAAGGTTACACCAAAAGCTTCACTAGAATCCCCTATTGTGAGAGTTTTGGGGACCATGGTGTTCCACATTGGACCCAATATTTTCAGCAAAAAAAAATAACAACAAAACACGAACACGACACAGAACCAAAGAAACAGAAACAAGGCAGAGAAAGAACTAACCGATAGAATAAACTGACAAAACATATCTTAAGTAGTATATAAACGGCATCTTTGCGCATATTGACACCAGAGGGCGCCATCAGTCTTGTGACGTCACTTCCGGTTCCGGTCACATGAACGGAAGAGCCCTTTGACCCCTGCGCATGCGCACAATACCGGATATTAATAATGGTGTGCAGGAGTCAAAGGGCACTTCCGGTCACGTGATCGGAACCGGGAGTGACGTCACAAGACTGGTGGCGCCCTCTGGTGTCAATATGCTCAAAAATCCCCTTGTACAATAGCGGATATTAATAATGGTGAAACAAAGATCACTACCGGGTCACGCGACAGCCCGGAGTTATCTCACCCTAGTTACAGTTTTTGCCACCAGGGCAACGAGGGACCTGGCCATGAATATGAGGGTCAGTCACAGTGTGCCTCATTCACCGTTCGTCATTTGGTCAACCATGTCACCAAGGGACCTATCCATAAATACGAGGGTCAGTCAGTGTGTGCGTCATTCACCCTTCGGCATTTCGTCATTCGTGGCACCAGTCCTACGAGCTATCCTTCCCCTTACACCCCAGGTGGGGTTACACGTCTATAAGGATAAAGTCACCATCGTGGAAGACCGTGGAGAGGTTTGCTGGTCGCGCGCTGAGACCGTATCGAAGACCGTTACGCTACATTGTGACGGCTGGACCAAATTTAAACGGGTGTTGAGCGGTGAGCTCGACGGGGACCTCATCCACATAGACAACGCCATCTACGTACACCGTGGACCCTTCTTCGCACGCCTGGGTCGTTACCATGACCCTACGCGAAGCTTCACTCTAGACCCTGATCTGTGGACAGCCTTCGAGAAAGTGGTGACTATTGTGGACCAGCTGTTTACACCGGACGAGCGGTCAGCTGTTCAGTTGGGCTGGGCTCGTGCCCTGAGTGATGCGACAGCAGAACCCGATGAACAAATTATCAAAGCTATCAATGAAGCGGAGCCAGACGACGATGCCATTGATTACCCGGCTAGACTCAGTCAACCGAGGATATTTACAACGGTGGTAGAACCCGAACATCAGATCTCGACCTCGTTATAAATACACGATACTCTCCGGGTCGAAAATCAGTTTTCACGATGAAGCGCTGGGAGAAGGTGTTGGATAACTTATACTACAGTCCCGACAGTCCGGCATCCTATAGTGCATTATCTGCTCTCTATCAAGCCGCTCAACCCCACGGGATACAACGTGCCCAAGTCCGAGATTGGCTCAAACAACAAGACACCTATACCTTACATCGAGCTGCCCGCTGCCATTTTCCACGGAACCGGGTCATCGTGGGTGATATAGATGCCCAATGGCAAGTGGATTTGGTCGATATGAGCGCCTTTGCCAAACACAATGATGGCAATCGGTATATCTTGACATGCATCGATATCCTGTCGAAGTATGCGTGGATGGTACCCATCCGAACGAAAAGGGGGCGAATCTCGTAGCGGCGTTCAAGGACATCTTCAAAACAGGGCGCAAACCATTCTTTTTGCAAACCGACGAAGGCACCGAATTCGTCAACAGACCATTCCAACAGTTTCTGAAAGCCCAGAAGATCTTCTTCTTTCACACGTACAACGAGACGAAGGCTGATGTTGTGCAAAGGTTCAACAGGACATTCAAAGGTCGCATGTATAAATATTTCACGTACAAGAATACACGGCGGTACATCGATGTTCTCCCGAAACTTGTGAGCGGTTACAACGGAGCCTATCACCGGAGTATACAGAGAGCCCCCATTACCGTTACCAAACGCGACAAAGCCCAAGTCCGGCGTATCTTGTACCCCATGCAATCGCAACGACGGCCGAAGAAGGTGTTCAACTTCGTGGACTCTATACGCATCAGTAAAGTTAAGGACAAGTTCGAGAAGAGTTACCTCCCCAATTGGAGCGATGAGCACTTCCTGATTAAACGGCGCCTACCCCGACAACCGCGAGTCTATGAACTGGAAGATCTTCAAGGGGAACCGTTGCAAGGGACGTTTTACGAGCAAGTGTTACAGCCCGTGGTGAAAACGAAGCAAGATTACTACACTGTGGAACGCATCCTGAAAACCGAGCGACGCCGAGGCAAGACGATGCAAGGCGGCTGGCCCAGTTACTTCAGTTCCTGGGTCGCGGCCAACCAGATGAAACGACTATAAAACCAGAAACCACCGCCGTCATTCTTCATTCCACGCTCGACCATGAACACAGTGCAACCGTCTCTGAACACAGCGTCTCCAAAAACGCGCAAAGCACAAGTGGGCTTCGTAGTGACATTGCTAACCCTGCTGGGTGTGTTGTACGGAGGTGTGTTTTACGACGTAGCCTATCTCAGCACTCTACTCGTTCCACCTGGGACACCAGCCGTGAGTGCCAGTCAAATCAATATACAGACCGCCTCTACGCCAGTCAAACCTAATCCAGCGACCACTACCATACCACGTGTACAATCCAGGTCAACATCCACCCCTACACCAAGTATTGCAACATCCTCTACGACCACCCGCAGTGAACGCCCATCGACCGGCGACCGAGGTTGATGCACCGATGACTCCGGTTCACTCGTATCAAATTTACAAGAGCGGGTTACCACGACAGCGGATACACGTTGAACCATGGACCCCCGGTGGCAACATCCCTTCACTTGCGCCACTGCGGGACCGACGGGTTCCGGCAAAACACACTTCGTCCAGAAACTCCTCCACTACGCCCACAACATGATCACACCATTGCCCGGGTCTTGTGGTGTTACGGAGAATGGCAGGCGGCGTATGGAGCAATTTCCAACATCACATTCGTGGAAGGGCTACCAACCTGGCGGATTTGGAACCGGACACCTTGGTGGTTCTGGATGATCTCATGGTGGAGACGGATGCGCCGGTCACCCAACTCTTAACCAAAGGCAGCCATCATCGGCGGCTCAGCATCATCTACATTGTGCAGAATCTGTTCAGTAAAAACAAAGAACATCGGAACATCAGCTTAAATTCCCACTACCTGGTGGTGTTTAAAAACTCGAGAGATACAACCCAACTGCTGCACCTGGCGAGACAGATGTACCCCGGACGCTTTCAGTTTGCATTGGAAGCCTTTAAAGATGCGACAACTCCTCAGCACGGATATATGCTCTTCGACCTGAAGCGAGCCACCCCCGACCACCTTCGATTACGGACTGGTATCTTTCCCGGACAGACCCACCACGTGTACATGCAAAATAATGTAAACACACCCACAGTGGCTTCCCAAGCCGGGGTCTGTATGTGATGATGGGGATAATAAAATATATAGAACACACCCTCCTTATTCATGTTATCTTTGTAGTCCACTAATAAAAAGGACAGAGTTGGAGGTTCCAGCGTTAGTTGAACAGGATGTCTGCTCGAGTACGGAAGCACGCTCCGACGCTCCGTATATTGAAGACGGCCCCACCCGAGTTGGTCCGAATCATTGTACGCGGCGCAGACCCTGCTCTCGTGTGCTGTCTGTGTGAGATTGGACTCAATATCTTAAAGGGGAACGTGCCACTGAAGTTGACCAAGCATAAGACAATTCTCTATATGTGGAGACCGTGGATGTCTCACGTGTCCGCTCTTTAATACTTCAGCGTCATTTAGTTCCACGTTAACTGGTAACTCATATTCTGTAAACTCGTATGTTGACCTTAGTTGTTGTACTACAAACTGTATTTATTTAGTTTCCTGTAAGAAGTGTGGTCAACAGTATGTTGGCAAGACCACCCAAAGACTCCATCTTAGGGTGAATGGTCACAGAAAATCCGTTAGGAAAAAGCAATTGCTTATAGGTAAGCACTTTTCTGGACCCGACCATGGCTGGGACAACTTTAGTATTCAGATCATAGACGTCGTCTATCCATCTACCAAGGATTCCCCCTTTGGATTTGAGAGAAAAATCCGAGAGCGGGAACTATTGTGGATGCTGGAACTTGGGTCGGTGTTTCCGTATGGTTTAAATGATAATGTCAGTGGGTTCGGCAATGTTACAAAGCGCCGTTCAAATATATCCAATATTACCCAGCTATTTAAACCACATCAACGGAGACAGCGCAGCTATGGTTGGAGAAAGTTTAATAGTGCGATGATTCACGATCATATCACTTTAAATTACTTAGTGGGTTTAACTAATACACCCAACAGTACACATAGCTGACGTACAGTTCTGTATGCGTTACCTCTGAGAGCTTTAAATCATATAGCCAGAGATATACAACAATCTGCGTCTTCGGGAAATATAATACCACCCAAAATCACTAAAGTATGTCAAGATATAGCGTATTTTCGGTTGTATCGTCCAGTGAACATAATCGAAACATCCCAAGATCGGCGCCTTGCATTTCATAAAGGTATACTAAATCTATAGCCACCAAAATATTCAATTACTCTAATGCTTTCAAGGAGTTTGACTTGAACTTATACACGTCGGGGGGCTATAGTTGTGATTGTGAATCGTCGAACTTTATCTATACACCATGCAAACATGTTGTGACTGGTGATCTTGATGTGGTGAGTGATAAGGACCTAAGATTACTCCTGATGAAGGGACCTAAATATAGAGAACCGAGAAATATAAATCTGAAGGCCGACCAGAAGATAGTCCTGTCTGCTTTGGAACAGTACGTTATTGATTGGTCTAAGCGAGAAAAAGTTGAACCTACGGCACTCGCTGATTGACTGGACCTCTCCAAGAGCAAGGTCGTTGAAAAAATCCGTCATATTGACAGAAGTACCCTTCCCCAAGCAAAATAAGTACTGAGAAGCCCCAATTCGCAAGAAGTTCTAGCAAATCTCCAGAGTAAATTCGTCATTGTCCCAGCAGACAAAGCTCCAAATAATATAATATTCATATGTAAATATTACTATTAGCAGGTGATGGTTGAAGAATTGATTGTAAACATATCGTCATCAAATACGTCTACTTACTTTCAAACTGCATTTACTCTGGAAGATTTATTTAACAATCACAAAACGTTTCTCAGGGAAAGAGGTATTTGTCTTCCAACCAAACATAACGATATACCAAAAGTATATTAGACCCCCAAACTGCATAAATCACCATACAAAGCTAGATTCATATCTGGTTCTAGAAGCTGCACCACCAAGCTTCTTTCAACCCTGTTGACGAGGGCCCTTCAGGGGGTAAAAACATTTTGGAAAAGGTATTGCGCCACTGTTTCTAAAAACTCTGGCGTTGAATGTATGTGGATATTGAAAAACTCAAAATGTCTTACGGAAGAACTTGATGCTAAAGGTCATATACCGTACAGACATGTATCCACATGTGATTTCTCGACTCTCTATACTACAATCCCTCATCAGGACCTTATTGACCGTCTAAGTTCATTAATAGTATCTGTGTTCAAGAAAACTGATCGTAGATATATTGATGTCGGAAGCCATAAAGCATTCTTTAGCTCTACCTACATACAAGAGATATCATTCATGGGATGTTTCTTTGTTTATAGAGTTGCTTGAATTTATCATTAAAAATATCTATGTGAAAGTTGGCAACACAATATATCAACAGCATATAGGTATTCCAATGGGTACTAATTGTGCACCCCTGTTGGCTGACCTGTATCTGTTCTCTTGTGAATATGACTATATGCAGGCGCTTTCAAAAACCGATCCATTCAAAGCCCGCTCCTTCTCATTCACCAAACGCTATATAGACGATCTTCTCGCTGTGGATAATCGCTATATAAATGACGCAGTGAAGGATATATATCCACCTTCACTGGATTTGAAGGAAACTACAGATAACCCTACAGGCACATCATATTTAGATCTATATCTCTATGAAAATGAAGCGGGCCTTCTCTCTCGTCGATTGTATGACAAAGGAGATGATTACAATTTCGACATCGTAAACTATCCCTTTCTGAAAAGAAATATTCCAGTGGGACCTGCATATGGCGTATACGTATCAAGCCTAGTAGCATTTGCTAGATCCTGTGTTAACTGTGACGATTTTAATCAACGTCACAAACCATTGTTGCAGAAAGTTATAAAACAGGGCTACACCATCAAGTTTCTCAAATTTGGCGATACATATCGCACGCTGATAGAAAATACGAGGGTGGGATGCAAGATCTATGGCGTTAAGTTTCGTAACTTGTGTCTAATTTCGCTTAACCCGGGGCTAGGGGCCGTATGAACCCATGTACTTCAAGATCCTCACGGTACTCATATGAACAGTCACAATCAAAGCGTGACTGAGATACATCATTCTTTAGATGACGACTTCACAACGAATATTATGGATTAAGAATACTGATCAGCGATACGGATTTGATATTTTTGGAACATCATGATGTCTTGCCGGCATCATTGAAAACTGTTGACCGCTTCTCTCTTGCAGGAAACAAGCCTATGTTTATGTATACTATGATTGTCTTTTTGAATTTGGTGCTAATACTGTTATATGGAATATGGAATAGGTCTTTGGATTATGGACGCGGATATTCTCTAATGGACGACGGCTGAATTATGAATGACGGACTAGAAGCTTGTAATTCGACCCGCTGTGGGGCTGTGTGTGGTGCCCCTGGTAATGGCGGCTGGGGGAGTGGTGCTGAGGTCGGCGGTGTGGGTTGTGCTGGTTGCTCCTTGTATTGTCGTTTGAATGTGATGTACCGTTGAAGCGTCTCATTGTACTTTTGTACTTTCTCACTGTCGATTAACCCCGGTCTTTGGTCTTTGTAGAATCTGTTGCATCTCGTGGTCGGGGGTGTTTATCGTCTTCACCGTAGGTGGGATCGGATACGGTGATTGGAGGCTTTGAAGCAGACGTGGGTCCACCAGAGCCATTTTTTTCGTGTGGTTCATTGTCGACCGAAGAGTCCACCCAGTACTGACCCTAGCACAGAGGCAGCCAACGGCGCTAAGATGGCCCCGAGAAAGCCGCCTTTCTGTAAGATCTCTTTCTTCTGTGTTTGGGAGACTCGCTTCTGGACCAGGGTCCGGAGACCTATCGTATGCTTCGCCTCCTGAGCCGGAGTCAGTGGCACGTTCCCTTTTAAGATATTGAGTCCAATCTCACACAGACAGCACACGAGAGCAGGGTCTGCGCTGCGTACAATGGTTCGGACCAACTCGGGTGGGGCCGTCTTCAATACACGAAGCGTCGGAGCGTGCCTCCGTACTCGAGTAGACATCCTGTTCAACTAACGCTGGAACCTCCAGCCCTGTCCTTTTTATTAGTGGACTACAAAGACAACATGAACAAGGAGGATGTGTTCTATATATTTTATTATCCCCATCATCGCATACACACCCCAGCAACGTGGGGGGCTGCGGTCGTGTTTACATTATTTTTGAATGTACACGTGGTGGGTCTCTGCGGGAAAGTTACCAGTCCGTAATCGAAGGTGGTCGGGGGTGGCTTGCTTCATGTCGAAGAGCATATACCCGTGCTGAGGAGTTGTCGCACCTTTAAAGGCTTCCAAGCT
Organism: Hanleya hanleyi; assembly: GCA_036873755.1. Lineage (NCBI taxonomy): Eukaryota > Metazoa > Mollusca > Polyplacophora > Lepidopleurida > Hanleyidae > Hanleya > Hanleya hanleyi. The sequence goes on from JAVTVY010010690.1 coordinate 14,411, forward strand.
TCCAGTGCAAACTGAGTGCGTCCGGGGTACATCTGTCTCGCCAGGTGCAGCAGTTGAGTGGTATCTCTCGAGTTTTTAAACAGCACCAGGTAGTGGGAATTTAAGCTGATGTTCCGATGTTCTTTGTTTTTACTGAACAGATTCTGCACAATGTAGATGATGCTGAGCCGCCGATGATGGCTGCCTTTGGTTAAGAGTTGGGTCACCCGCGCATCCATCTCCGCCATGAGATCATCCAGAACCACCAAGGTGTCCGGTTCCAAATCCGCCAGGTTGGGTAGCCCTTCTACGAACGTGATGTTGAAAATTGCTGCCTACGCCGTCTGCCATTCTCCGTAACACCACAAGACCCGGGCAATGGGTGGTATGATCATGTTGTGGGCGTAGTGGAGGAGTTTCTGGACGAAGTGTGTTTTGCCCGTATCCGTCGGTCCAGCAATGACGCAAGTGAAGGGATGTTGCCACCGGGGGTCCATGGTTCAACGTGTATCCGCTGTCGTGGTAACCCGCTCTTGTAAATTTGATACGAGTGAACCGGAGTCGTCGGTGCGTCAACCTCGGTCGCCGTTGTCGACGGGCGTTCACTGCGGGTGGTCGTAGAGGGTGTTGCAATACTTGGTGTAGTGCTCGATGTTGACCTGGATTGTACACGTGGTGTGGTAGTGGTCGCTGGATGAGGTTTGACTGGCGTAGAGGCAGTCTGTAGACTGGTTTGACTAGCATTCACGGCTGGTGTCCTAGGTTGAACGAGTAGAGTGCTGAGATAGGCTACGTCGTAAAACACACCTCCGTACAACACACCCAGCAGGATTAGCAATGTCACTACGAAGCCCACTTGTGCTTTGCGCGTTTTTGGAGACGCTATGTTCAGAGACGGTTGCACTGTGTTCATGGTCGAGCGTGGAATGAAGAATGATGGCGGTGGTGTCTGGTTTTATAGTCGTTTCATCTGGTTGGCCGCGACCCAGGAATTGAAGGAACTGGGCCAGCCGTGCCATTTCACGAAGTGCATCGTTTTCGCTCGGTTTTCAGGATGCGTTCCACAGTGTAGTAATCTTGCTTCGTTTTCACCACGGGCTGTAACTCTTGCTCGTAAAACGTCCCTTTGAACGGTTCCCCTTGAAGATCTTCCAGTTCATAGACTCGCGGTTGTCGGGGTAGGCGCCGTTTAATCAGGAAGTGCTCATCGCTCCAGTTGGGGAGATAACTCTTCTCGGACTTGCCCTCAACTTTACTGATGCGTACGGGGTCCCCCGACCTTGAACACCTTCTTCGGCCGTCGTTGCGATTGCATGGGGTACAAGACACGCCGAACTTGGGCTTCGTTGCGTTTGGTAACGGTAATGGGGGCTCTCTGTATACTCCGGTCATAGATTCGATTGTAACCACTCACAAGTTTCGGGAGAAGATCGATGTACCGCCGTGTAATCGTGTACGTGAATTATTTATACAAGCGACCTTTGAATTACAAAACATATAAGGCAAGTATCCTGTTAAACCTTTGCACAACGGAAGCCTTCGTCTCGTTGTACGTGTGAAAGAAGAAGACCTTCTGGGCTTTCAGAAACTGTTGGAACGGTCTGTTGAGGAATTCGGTGCCTTCGTCGGTTTGCAAATAGAAGGGTTTGCGCTCGGTTTTGAAGATGTCCTTGAACGCCGCTCGAGATTCGCCCCCGTTTTCTACGGATGGGTACTACCCACGCATACTTCGACAGGATATCTATGCATGTCAAGATATACCGATTGCCATCATTGTGCTTGACAAAGGCGCTCATATCGACCAAATCCGCTTGCCATTAGGCATCTATACCACCCACGATGACCCGGTTCCGTGGGAAATGGCAGCTCGAAGCTCGATGTAAGGTATAGGTGTCTTGTTGTTTGAGCCAATCTCGGACTTGGGCACGTTGTATCCCGTGGGGTTGAGCCGCTTGATAGAGTTACAAGCGTCTGGTCCGTCATTCATAATTCAGCCGTCATCCATTAGAGAATATCCGCGTCCATAATCCAAAGACCTATTCCATATAACAGTATTAGTACCAAATTCAAAAAGACAATCATAGTATACATAAACATAGGCTTGTTTCTTGCAAGAGAGAAGCGGTCAACAGTTTTCAATGATGCCGGCAAGACATCATGATGTTACAAAAATATCAAATCCGTATCGCTGTTCAGTATTCTTAATCCAGAGGGCATATAATGCACTATAGGCTGCCGGACTGTCGGGACTGTAGTATAATTATCCAACACCTTCTCCCAGCGCTTCATCGTGAAGACTGATATTGGACCCGGAGTGTATCGTGTATTTATAACGGGGTCGAGGTCTGATGTTCGGGTTCTACCACCGTTGTATATATCCTCGGTTGACTGAGTCTAGCCGAGTAATCAATGGCATCGTCGTCAGGCTCCGCTTCATTGATGGCTTTGATAGTTTGCTCACTGGGTTCTGCTGCCGCATCACTCAGGGCACGAGCCCAGCCCAACTGAACAGCTGACTGCTCTTCCGGTGTAAACCGCTGGTCCACAATAGTCACCACTTTCTCGAAGGCTGTCCATAGATCACGGTCTAGAGTGAAGCTTCGCGTAGGGTCATGGTAACGACCCAGGCGTGCGAAGAAGGGTCCACGGTGTACGTAGATGGCGTTGTCTATGTGGATGAGGGGTCGATACTTCATGTAGGAACTATTGTCTGGGTCTTTGTGTCGCTGAAAAGGCACAGTCCTAGACACATTGTTGTCCCCAGACTTGGCTATTGTATGCATTGACTCGTGATTCTTACATGAAGTATGAACCGAATGAGGTCCCCGTCGAGCTCACCGCTCAACACCCGTTTAAATTTGGTCCAGCCGTCACGGTGTAGCGTAACGGTCTTCGATACGGTCTCAGCGCGCGACCAGCAAACATCTTCACGGTCTTCCACGATGGTGACTTTATCCTCATAGACCACCTGGGTTGTAAGGGGAAGGATGGCTCGTAGGACTGGTGACATGAATGACGAAATGCCAAAGGGTGAATGACGCACACTCTGACTGACCCTCGTATTTATGGGTAGGTCCCTTGGTGACATGGTTGACCAAATGACGAACGGTGAATGACGCATACTGTGACTGACCCTCGTATTCATGGCCAGGTCCCTCGTTGCCCTGGTGGCAAAAACTGGAACTGGCGGGAAGAAAACTCCGGGCTCTCACGTGACCTGGCAGTGACCTTTGTTGCACCATTATTAATATCCTCTATTGTAAAAGGGGATCTTTGACCATATTGACATCAGAGGGTGCCACCAGTCTTGTGACGTCACTTCCGGTTCCGGTCACGTGACGTCACAAGACTGGTGACGCCCTCTGGTGTCAATATGCAGAAAGATGCCGTTTATTTACTACTTCCGTATTGAATGCAGATTTTACTTTCCAATAAGCAAGAGGGGCATTCTTGCTCATTCAAATTCATAAGCTGAACTGTGTTCGGCTTCCAAACAAGTAGAAAAAACTATGTCAGTGACCTGGTCAAAGCCTAATGAACCGTTACAAAACATTATGGCATAAAGTTATCAAACAGGACTATACCACCAAGCGCCTCCTCTAAGGTTTCTCAAAGTTGGCGATACATATCGCATGCTGATAGCAAAATACGAACGTAGCGTGCAAGATTTATGGTGTTACGCTCATAACTTGTGTCTAATTCCGCTTAACCCGGGGCTAGTGGCCGTATGAACCCATATATTTTTGGATGCTCATGTAAAATATGATCAGCGATACGGACTTGATACTTTTGGAACATCATGATGTCTTGACGGCATCACTGAAAACTGTAAACCATTGCTCTGTTTCATTTTTATGTATATTTTTTCTTGAATTTGGTGCTTATGCTGTTATATGAATTAGGTCTTTGAATTATGGATGCGGAAATTCTTTAATGGACGATGGCTGAATATTGAATGGCGGACTAGATACTTGTATTTTGTTTGAAATTATATATAATTTGATAATTATTTATACTTCCGAACATCATCATTTTGTTTTAACGGGGAATATTAAAAAAAATTGTTGTGAGAAACAACAAAACAGGAAAAACAAGCAGAGTTCACACAGGCGGACATTTCTTGTTGTAGGCTATTGCTCGGAAATACGCTAGAACGCGTCTCCGGGTCTCTAAGAACCCTGGGGTTTCCGGGGCCTAGGCGGCCTCTGGACCCTCACATATTGCACTGTGATAGCGGCCCCTCCAATCACTAATTGCTTCCGCCGTGCCTGGTAGGATTCTAATGATGCAGATTTATTTTTGAAGCATCATTGATATTCTTTTTGTGAAATAAATCAACTCATTCAATTCCAGCTTCTTCTTTTTGACGTAGCCTATATTTCAAAAAAAATTCCGAGGGGCTCGTTTTCGGACATTGTCAGCGCCTCTTTTCGTTCTTTGCTTTTATTTATGTCAAATTATATAGGCTAGGTTCAAGGGGTACAAGCAGCCAGAGGATGCTAGGTCCCCCGCCAAAATGGCAGCAATATTTATAAGCGCTGTCGGTTTCAGAAGATATTCATGAGGATGGCAACAGCTACTTCACAGGCGTAAGAAGCAGAGGGGTCTTTCCACCTTCCCAGGTTTTGAGATCAACTCCGAATGGCTGACTGAATGTTGATTGCTACTGTAATATATTTTCTTTACCATGTAGCATGAAAATTATGTAACCGAAATGCAACCCCAAGAGGCAACTCATGGCATATTATCTGCAAACTAAATTTGACAAGAATATGAAGGCATCCTCAACCTATTGCCCAGAAACCAAATTTAGACTTTGCCACAAGGAGTCACCACCGGTAGGTGCAAGCAGGCAAAACACAATCCCAAATGACATCTCATGTCATGGTATCGGCATATGAACTTTGAGACTCTGAAGAGGGGTCCTCAAGTTATTGCCGGTACTAGATGCCCACCGGTGTTCATGTTATTTGGGGCGGGTCACATATGAATACAAAATTTGAGAATAATCTGATGAGCAGTTGCCAAATCATTGCCCGGAAACAAATTTTTCCACCAGGAGACGCCACCTGTAGGCAGAAGCGGGAAAAATACAATCCCAAGGAACATGGTATCGTGGGGACATCTGCATACCAAATTTGAGAAGAATCCGATGAGGGTTCTCAAGTTATTGCCCAGAAACCAAATTTAGATTTTCACACCAGGTGACGCCACCTCGAGGCGCAAGTCAGTGAAATGCATTATCAAGCGACATCTTATGTCACGGTACATTCATACAAAATTTGAGAAGAATCCGATGGTCAGTTCTCAAGTTATTACCCAGAAACGAATTTGTGATGTTGCCACCAGGTGGCGCCACCTGTGAGTGCAAGTGAGCGAAAGGCAATCACAAGCAACAGCTCCTGGCATGGTAAATGCATGCCAAATTTGAGAAGAATCCGATGAGCCGCAACGTTTCTCATGTTACCCAGAAAGGTACATATGTAGGATATTTCAAAGAAATTCGACCAAGTGTATACTTTTGTCTTTTTGAATTTGGTGCTAATACTGTTATATGGAAATGGAATAGGTCTTTGGATTATGGACGCGGATATTCTCTAATGGACGACGGCTGGATTATGAATGACGGACTAGACGCTTGTAATTTCTAAGTTATCACTTGCAACATGGAATAATGGAATGAACTCTAGTGGCGCCACCTCCGGGTGGAGTTTGCTGAAACGCATCACCAACGGTGTTTTGTCACAGGGAATGCATTTACCAAATTTCGAAGAAATCCGACAAATTGTTCGAAAGTTATCGCTCGCGAAGGATTTGAACAAACATGAACGGACATGCATTAAAGATTGGAACAAGACCCAGTGACGCCACCTACAGGCGGATCTTGCTGAAACGTAATACCAGCGACGTCTTGTCGCAAAGAATGCAGATGCCAAATTTCGGAGGAATCCGACAAAGCATTTAGGAGTTATCGCTTACGCAGTATTTGCACGGATATGCACTAAATATTGGAACAAGACCCAGTGGCGCCATCTACAGGCGGATCTTGCTGAAACGTAATACCAACAGACGTCTTGTCGCAAAGAATGCAGATGCCAAATTTCGGAGGAATCCAACAAAAATTTAGGAGTTATCGCTTATGAAGCATTTGCCCAAACATCTACGGACATGCACTAAAGATTGGAACAAGACCCAGTGGTGCCACCTACAGGCGGATCTTGCTGAAACGTAATACCAACAGACGTCTTGTCGCAAAGAATGCAGATGCCAAATTTCGGAGGAATCCGACAAAGCATTTAGGAGTTATCGCTTACGAAGTATCTGCACGGACATGCACGGACATGCACTAAAGATTGGAACAAGACCCAGTGGCGCCACCTACAGGCGGATCTTGCTGAAACGTAATACCAAGAGACGTCTTGTCGCAAAGAATGCAGATGCCAAATTTCGGAGGAATCCGACAAAGCATTTAGAAGTTATTGCTTACGAAGTATTTGCACGGACATGTCCGTGCATGCTCGGACACATAGAAGCAAGACCCCAGTGGCGCCACCTAGAGGCGGATCTTGCTGAAACGTAATACCAAGAGACGTCTTGTCGCAAAGAATGCAGATGCCAAATTTCGGAGGAATCCAACAAAGCATTTAGAAGTTATTGCTTACGAAGAATTTGCACGGACATGTCCGTGCATGCTCGGACATATAGAAGCAAGACCCCAGTGGCGCCACCTACAGGCGGATCTTGCTGAAACGTAATACCAAGAGACGTCTTGTCGCAAAGAATGCAGATGCCAAATTTCGGAGGAATCCGACAAAGCATTTAGAAGTTATTGCTTACGAAGTACCGTGCATGCACGGACACATAGAAGCAAGAACCATTTTAAAGTCCCCGGCCGCGTTGCGGCGGGGGACAAAAGAAAAGTGTAGAAAAAAAAGCCTTCTCGATATACTACATCAGCAGGCCTGCAGCTGAATGTTCTTTTCAATGATTTATCCTTTATTATTTCTATTACCGGTATTAGCTCATACTGTTGATTAAATCCACTTCTAATAATTACTACGATGCAATAGAACCACTCATAGTGTACGAAGATATCTTCACACACTTTCTCGGGGTGTTCTGACCGCAATGTATTAGTAGGAAAGATCAATGTTCATATACACACCCACTTTCTGGGATTCCCAGGAGACTATTTTGAAGGCAGTCTGGGTATTTCGTAACACGGTTATATTATACAAAGTGTAACATATATATATAGGTATATTTCCTGATACCCCTATTACAGCTATATATAGTTATCAAGTTTGTCCACTTTACCCACCTGTTTGTGAAACTCTCGGCTTTACATTCGCAGTAGTAACTGACCTTTACTGCTCTGTAATAATTTGTGAATAAAATTTTGAATGCATTTAAATTAGGATATTGATAGGTGTTGAGGTCTCATAAGTTATCCAGTCCGATAATTCTGCCCAGAAGCTGGTGCTTACAACACAGTTATATAATAAGTGTTCCAATGTCTCGGGCTCTTCATTACATAAATCAGAGGTATCCGATTGTTTTATTTTAATTCTATGAAGAAATACATTTGTACCTAAAATCCGGTTAGTAATTCGATATTGGAACCACTGTAATTGTGTATCTCTTGTACAAACAAATGGCATGAATACGCCTCCACTCAGTATTAGTTATTACATACAGTTTCTCCCACTTTAATTCTGCAGTTGGCTTACTACATTTTTGCTTTACCAAAAGAGGATAGAAAGGTTTACAACTCTTAGAAAACTTTTGTCAAAATTGAAATTTGGTAGGGTATCATGGGATTTATTTTGAACTGTTGATAATACTGGGAAAATATATTACATATGTATAAAATTATGTCAGTTATCACCAGTTCAAAATAGTTTCCTGGGTTAAAAGATAGGGGAAAGTGAAATTATACAGCCCAGTAGCTGATCATCACGAGTCAGTGAACAGGCAGGCGCATCTTCGTTCTCTCAATAATGTGCAACTGGGCCATTGTTTGCCATACTTGTACGCCCCCCCGCCCCACTATATCCTTTCTATATGCTTCCGTAGTTATACGAGTCGTGCAATAAACATATATTGTATTTGTTTTGTATCGTACCGTCTAATCTGTCAGTTCTGACGGTAGGCGGTAGATCTATTAATGTGATGCCATATTTTAGTCCGAGCTTCTCATGACCCTTCAACCATATATAGGAAGCTCGGACTAGCCATAAATATATGCGAATGGTCTTATCGACAGTATCGACATTTGATACTTTAGGCTCGAGTTGTGAATAGTTCAGACCCCCTTCCAGTTCTCCCTACTATACTAATTCAGCATCTGCATTACCAAATAATTATTAGAAACACACTATCCATATGATTTTGTCATCGATCTAACCTAGAACCGGAATCGCAAAAATGAAAATTAAATATTGAAAATTTGCCTCGACTTGTCCGTTTTCGTTTTTTGATTTTAACTTTGACGTATCAATGTTAAGTTCGCACGTGAACGAGTTATGATGTCACTTCCGGTACGACGAGTAGAATAGAAAACGCAAATCGTGTCGTATAAGAGGTGTGGAGCGTGAGAGGCATGTGGCCCACCAGGCCATCCTCGGGAGCCAGTTGATCGATTTGTTAGGGTATCTATACATGGCCTTCGTTGCCCACGGTAGTTCTGGATAAAAAAGATCAAGGATTATCCTCTAATTTAAAATAACCTCGGGGGATGAAATGTTCGAGATTGAGGCAGCGACTCAAGAACTCACTCGAATCACCAAAAATGTCCAGGTAAACCCTGTGCGAGGATTCACGATTTACCTCACGAGGTCTGGATAGGTGGCATCCCGCTGTTCTCATTGGTTATTGGCATTGAGGTCTGAGCCAATCAGGACGCAGTCTTAGATATTCTCATTTCTAAAAATAGATGTTTAGAGCGCTACAAAAGCGAACAGCATTCATGCACACAACCGCTATTTGTTATTGATTTGAAATATAGTATTTATAAAGATAGCAACAAAGATTTAATACCAATAAGAGTAAGAATCGCGGTGATGGGCCGCGAAATCCGTATATGGCAAGCGGCCCGTAAACCACCATTTCAAACAAGCACACAATCGCCACGTTTGATGCCAGACGATCTATAGTGTAGTGAAACTCCCATATCTTCCATATCTGCTGGTTTTCCATATTATGCTCCACACCTGCCTAAACAATCCGATTTGCGCTTTATATACTACTCCGCAGATCGAAAGCGACATCATAAGCCTTGCGCGTGCGCACTTAACACTGACACGTCAAAGTTAAAATCAAAAAACGAAAAACGGACAAGTCGAAGCAATTTTCAATATTTGATTTTCATTTTTGCGCGAAGTAAAACGAAAAACGAAAATTGAAAATTGAATGTCAAATTTCAATTTTTGATTTTGAGAAACCGAAAACGAAAAACAAAAATTGAAAATTGACGGTCAAATTTCAATTTTTGATTTTGAGAAACCAAAAACAAAAAAACGAAAATTGAATTGTGCAAGGTTTGTCGTCACTAGAATAGAATCTTTGAAATTCGACAATCCTGGGCCCATCCATTCTCATGGCATCAGATTGTATATCTCCTTTTGTTATATATACCTAGTTTACCGACGGTTTGAAGGTTACAGACTCTGACGTTGGGAGAATGAAGCCCATCGTGCGATAGCTAAGTTTTCATGTCTTCGTTCAGTACTTGAAGTGGAGGAGAGGATGAACAAGATGAAACCCAGACGGAACGAACAATCAGATCTAGTATGATCCTCTTGGAATTGTCTTCAACATCATGTATTTATTAATTTTACAAATTTTAAGCCTGTTGAAAGATATGAACTAAAAGTTTATCTTTTGTAAACGGAATATGCCATATTTAATAGTACTTTCAGTTTTATGGAGATCCAAGTCGCACCTGTCCTGAATGAAGTTCTAAAAATAGATGGCGCTAAAAGTATTCAGCCAATCAGAATGCAGAGATTTATGAAGCGCGGACTTCCCCACTAGAGGAAAATGGCCGACCACAACAAGTCGGGGAGTTCGGCCGAGGAAGGAGCGATGGAAGGAGGGGATGAATTTGATCCCTTTCCGGGGATATATGAGTGTATTGAGGAGCATGTAGATACAGCTTTAACCGCACCCCCAGAAAACCAGTGAGTATTCATCGGTGTAGCAGATCTGAGGCGTTTTCTGACGTAGGTGTTGCAGGGGTTTGTGAACCGCACCAGCTGGTAAACGTTCCACTTCAGTTCCAGGCTATATCATTATGACATCTGCCCTCTTCCGGGCAAATTTACCATCCATCTAAACTGGTGAAACAGTTGCCAAGTTACCCCAGTACACATATGGTAGATGATAAACATTGCTATCTTCTCTTGCCTCATAATAGCATACTGGTAGACGCCGGTACATCATGTTTTATTTTCGGAAATACATCCGATGATGCCAATAGTAGGAAGGAATATGCCTACATCCGATGCTAAATTCATAGGAAGGCGATTGAGAGTGGGGAAGGGGGGGTGTTAGAGTTGATATGAACCATCTTGCCAGTTCTAATATCTACATAATCCAATTTCTCTTCCCAACATAGTCATTATTACAAAGAACTTGTGCACTGTGAATGGGGGGGGGGGAGGGTCTACTAATAGCCAAGTTAAACATCGTCCCATGGACACACTGATTGCAAATGACTGTCAGTCTCACTCGTGATTACTGTAGCGTTTTGCTATCTTTAAATGAACCCATTTCAAGCTATCTAACTAAACTTCATCCTTATCTGTCACCTGTGCTGAAATACTGAAAATTCGAAACCATTTGTAAAGCCCTTAGCAAAATTCCCTGCTTTGTTTTTGTGCCTAAATGACCCTTGACCTTTTGACATTAAAATCAATAAGGTTCTTCCTCCCTCCAAGTTAATGGAATCCGGTAACCATCCGCATCCAAGAAATGGAGACATCATAAAGGTGGACAGACAGTTTTGCAGTTGATGACCTCATACAAAAATCCTATTATTTCTCAGGTTGACTATACAAGGGCCTGATCCAGAGTGTGATATCGGGCCAATCCTAATGAATTAATATCTCATCAGTTGTTTCAGTTGTAAGCTAAATATGTCTCTTTAGGATTTAACTTCCTTTAGCTGTTTATTGCATTAAGTGACGTCATCTCATGGATAATTAATAGCTATTTATGACACGTGGTCACTATGCCCGTGCACTATGGCTAATCCACTTGTCACGGAGGGGAAGAGGATTATCTACTCCATTTAGTCATGTTAGTAGGGTTTTTTGCTCAAATAGTAGTTCCGAAATCTACCCTTTGTTGGAACAATCACAGGACTGGAAATAACGATTGCGTATGGTAACCTATGCAGGCCTGTGCTGTTGTGATGAATGGTAAACCCTGTTATGCTGGAGGTTTCCCAATTTTAATTTTATAAGACCCTTTATGGGTTATCATAATGCAAGTGTTACCATGTATTTAACCCTAAAGCACCGGTTACAGGCTTCCATAGGTTATCAAATATCTGATCATGGTAACATGCAAGAGGTTTCCTGAGTAAACATTACAGCACAGGCCTGTCTATGTACATGTACAAGTTACAGTGAAATTTGACCTGGTCATCTGACAGGCTATTTGCATGTTGATGAGGACCTGTAACAGGATGCTAGTTTTCTGCTAGTGGTAACCTACAAGCAACCTGAACGACAGGTTGCCACTTATTTCCAGCTCTGCCAACTGGTACAGTGCTGCCTGCACAACAGAATTATCAAATTATATTCGACAACTGGTTCAACTGAAGCTGAAGCGATATCATGAATGGTGGAGAGTTGATAAGATTTGATTTATTAAGATTGGTGTTTGGGCACCCTTGCTATGATGAGTTTTGGGACATTTTGATAATTTGTATTACTTCCCTTGAATATGATGATGATCCCCTCAGAAATCCAGTGTGGTGGAATTCAGACCTTTTCTCTAACTATTGGGCAATGTTAAGTTGAAAATAGTCCGGTTATCACTGATTTAACATATTTTCCATGATAATGTAGGCATAGAAACGATAGGAAAAGCATGAACCACACAAATTCACACCGGGAGTAACACATCAAATTTGCACGTGTCAATGCAAATTCTTGCCCAATAATTGAATTGCGAAATATCCATTTTAAAGAAAAAGAATGGAAATGATGTAAATAGGGCATAAAATGATATGATTTGATATTTGAAATGTGTAGAACTAGAAGCAAAAAATAAAGAATCAAAACAATTTTTTTTTTTTTTATGGTCACCCAAACTCTTAAGGGAGTAGAGGACGTTCATTTCTAGAGGTTGAATTTTTTTTAAAATTTCAGGATTTTTTCATCAGGTTAGGAGAAGATGATCCATGGAAAAAAAATAGGGGGTCACCATACTCGTTAAAAAAATATGGTAGCCAAAAGCATGTATACCACTTAAAAGCCATAACACTGAATACATAGGGAAATTTGGATTTTTTCTTCTTTGATGCTCAATAAATCAAACTTCCCAAGGTCAAATTTTTCCCATTTTGCTATATAATACTAAACACATATAGTGCTTGTTAAATATGTAATAAAAACAGGGGGACACCATACTTTCTTAGAAAATATTAGCGGTATAATAGATAAACTGAGCCTTTTCAGTCCTATTTCCAGGAGGGGGTGGGGGTGGGGAATCGGGGTGGGTGTGGAGAATATTATTGAAGTTCCAATTATTAGCCATTCAGAAGTTTTCTTTTTGTTGAAAGTGAATAGGAGTGAATTTGGGGGTATTCCGGAGGAATAATTTTTAACCTATGGAGAACTTTGCACCCTCCAACCGTTGAATTTAAAATGCCAATTTTTTGGTCCGTCCCATCACACTATCGACCCACCAGTAGAACGCATAAATGGTTGTGTTGTGTCTTTTGTTGATTTTTATTCCATTTTGAGATGTCTGCGTACTTTTGTTAGGAAATTCAACTTGTTTTGAAAAATCCGACAAATCACCATGTTGTAGCCCCATAAGAGCAGGGAAATGAACGTCCTCTACTCCCTTACAGGTCAACCCAAACGCTCTGAGGTCAAAAATATAACAAAATAGTCCTTTCGATTCTGAAAATAATGATATTTTTTTCATAATTTTGTGCAGTCTGGTTGGCGAGATATTGCCGTTTGAAAGGTGAAAATCGCTCTCCTGTCAATTCCAGCTGTGACGTCACGGAGGGAAGCCGTCTATTCTCTATGTTAAAGCCGTATACCACAGTCGTATGTAGCTGCTGATTTCTGGAGATTTTCGGAGTATCGGGGCATCATTTTTTAAATATGCCGCGACGTTGTGTAGTGGGAGGTTGCAGTTTTACTACAGATGACGGTGGTAGTATTCATTTGTGGCCCAAAGACGAGAAAATCGCTGCAAATTGGACGAAATTTGTACGCAACACGAGAGTGTGGAAAGAGGGCCCGAGCCAGTACTCGTATAATTTGCTCGGCACATTTTGACAGAAAGACATCATTCGAGGACATCTACAGCGTAGCAGTTGAATTCGGGTACAAGCCAAAACTAAAGAGAACAGCTATTCCAACTATCAAACGTAAGAACAATCAGAATGTGACGGCAAAGAAATCGGACAAGGAGAATCTATCACTGACATCGGCTGAACGAACCTAGCCTGCAAGCGAGGCCTCGGGCAGGGGGACGGCTGTACATGCCCTGCTCGCTCTCGCGTGGCATTTGTTGCTTGAGCACCTACAGCTTAGACTGGATGAGTCTCTATTTCATATATACACGTTTAACCATTTGTTCCAATGTGTCTTAATGTCTGTATTTGTATGTTCAATTTTATTCATTATATGTATGCGTTTTTAGCCAAATGTTGGCACAAACTTCACGCAAATAAATTATCTAAATTATATACTATTTAATAATAATAATAAAATGATCTTTCATAAATATATATACGTTTGATAAGTAAATAAATAAAAAACGCCAATTGGAGTGAATGGCTGTAGATACAGAAGTGATAATTATACTTTCATAATCCCTTGACATTTGAGATTGTGGGAATATCATTCGATTTCAATTTAATTGAGGTAATTTGTCGAAAATTGAGCAAATGTGAATGCCGATCCACTCACCACGGCTTACTTTTTGCCATGAATGTCCAAAGTTTTTTTATCAAACTATATAATTCTGAAATTGGTATTTCATGGGGATTATGGGAAAACAAACAAAATTCAAGTCGGACGTATATCAGTAGAGTTATCAACAGTTTACTGTCCATACTGCCGAATCCCGGAGTTTATCCCTTGGAAAAGGCTGCCTCGGTCAGTAACAACAATAACAACACAGATGTGCTCGTTCGTTACATCACAGAATCGTTCTACATTCAATACAGTTTGAAATATATGGACATTTGGTCTTATAGATGACGATAATAAGGTTTCCAATCAAGTTGCATACCAATCTGTATTCAACAAACGACCTCTCCGAATCCTGTCGTCGTCGAGTTCCACGTTGTCAGAGTGGTTGTCACTGTCAGAATCGGAGCCGTACGGCTCAAATTGATAGGGCTGAATTCCGCCGTTGGTCTGCAAGCAACTGTTAATTTGCCCGTCATCCTCCTCCTCTATGTCTATTTCATCTTCTTGGCGAAAAATATTTCCATCTAAGCAGCTGATATCGCTCGAATCGACATCTGAACCGGAGCTCTGACTGCACTCGCTTTCCATGTTATCCGCTGTTTTTTCTCAGGCAACTTCCCTGCGTGACGTCATCAACCCAGCTGTAAAAGTGTGGAAAAGCCCACTTTGCTCCCATATTACGTGTGTTTCTGATCAGATTAGAATTTTTTCAATATTTTTTTCATACAAAGTGAAGTATGAACTATGATTTTTAAGGATTTTTAGACCAAAAAAAATTCTGTTTGGGTTGACCTTTAAGTCCCCAAACATGTTAAAAATTGGACTCGATAAAGTCGTGCATACATTTTGCCATGTGATATCTCCAGTTCCAGATTACACTTTGTGATCAACTTTGGGTATAGGTTAACCTTGTGGGAAAACATTTTTTTAGGTAAGATGGTCAAAGGTCAAGGTCACTGAAGTGCCAAACCAGAAAAAAACTATAGCAGGATTTATTCTAAATGGCTGTTGCATGGGAATATTTTTAAGTCTCATATATGGCCTCTTGTTCATTTTGGATAGACACACCTTGCACTGTACACCCATGTGATAAACGAACCCTATCCCTGTCCTCTCTTGCAACAATCATTGGATTATTCTGAATGTCTTGAACACAGAATTTTCATGGAACTTTAGATAATATTCACATGTGACCATTCTACGAGACCATCTTTTAAGGAAGTAGGCATATTTACCCAGCAGGGATTCTCCCAGGGGGAGCACTTAATTCCTCTCATCTCCCCCTGTAACATGTGTAATCCCTACTATAATCTCTGGATAATGGTGGAAGAACGGACAATAATCTATTCAAGCTGTTCAAACAGTCTGACCATTTTTGGTATGTTTTCATTTGAACTGACTGTTTTAGAAAATGAAACTTGAACTGCCTGTGAATAACTATTGAACTGCCTGTGAATAACTATTGCTCTGCCTGTGAATAACTATTGAACAACTATTGTCAGGAGAATTTTCTGGTTTGAAGCAAGGTCAGTTTATGTATCATCTCCATGTATATTTCTGTAATTTCCCATTAATCGCCTTTCAAGGCCAATTCCAAAGCACTCAATTTTTGGCAGTCAATGTGTCTTCAATTAAAAAATACATTGTTAGAATTTTTGGCAGTCAATGTGTCTTCAATTAAAAAATACATTGTTAGCATTTTCGAGATATTCTTGAAAATATAATTTGAAAACCCTCAATTTCATCTCAGAAGGATGGCAGGCAACCACATGTATATTGTAGGCTAAAAGTGACGTTAGCCACTTTCAATGGCCGATATCCGGAGTGTAAATTCAGCCAAAACCTTAATATTTACATGTAACATGGGTTCATTCATATTCGGTGTAATCATAATTGAAGGGATTGTCAGTCTCAGCTTTCGGAGACTGCAAAATTGTGCATACGGTAATTCTAACGATTCAACCGAAGAAAAATCCCTGAATTTTACCCCAAAACACTTTTGGTTCTTTTGGCACAAACAATTGTAATATTGATATCCATTCAATTCTGATGCAGAATGAATCCCAGAAAATATACAATGTGTAAATGGTAATTCTGTTCATAGCTTTGTTGAAATTTTGACCTTTGGCAGACTATGTGGATCAAGGCTAGGTCCTGTTACCAGTACTAATATATGTAAGCTTACTCGATACATTTAGTTTTCTGCAGCATGCATGCAACTTTATTGATAATTACAGACAATCAGTTACTCTGTGTGTCTTTAATGTCAACTGACATACATGGACCAACAGGGTGTGATTATGAGTACCTAATACCAATATATGTTACCACTTAATTACTTGTTAATTAGATTGGTTTATCAGAGGGCAAAATGGGGAATTTATGTGTATTGGGAAGGCCCAGGCAGAATGTCCTTGGTCATCTGTGGAGGTTCACAGTTCAGATGTGACATGCCTACATGGGGTAAATTGTTATATTAGTAACTTGTTGTTTAGATATCTGTAGTACTACAGAGATACCAGTGGCTATGCATCATTGGTACAAGGCAACATGTGTAAGGTGGTGTAGGGGAACGGGTTGCACAGCATACTCTGTATGACCAGTGCCCATTGTACTAAGATGAGAGTCAGTGCCCAACCAAACCAAACCAACCATACTGCTATGAACATTGTACGGACTGTCAATACCAGTGTGGAGTTCTTAAAGGTGAACTGAAAAGCTTTCCAATGTTCTGTTAAAATGTCATAAAACAAGATCTTCTATAGTTGTTACAATTATGTGTGGTAATAGTTCTGTGGGTTATTGTTTTATTTTGGGTATATGAGAAGTCAAAATTTATACCGAGAGCCAGAACTTTTAATAACGTCATCGCTTGCCTCCCGTTGTTTTTTGGAACGTCATGACGTTATAGTGGTTCTCGTTCATTCATCCGACGTAGCATGACGTCACATTTGAATAAAACTTGAATGAAGGGGACCACTATAACGTCATAACGTTCTACAAACCAAGAGAGACAAGCGATGCAAGTTTTCAAGACGGATTTATAACAGGATAACTTAAATATTGTTATTAGTACAATTTTGCAAATTATGTTTGCCCCAAAAACGTATAAAAGTTATGTCACATAAGACAAGATGTATATAAGCAACAATTTAGATAAAATTAAAAGCTTTGCAGTTCACCTTTAATAGCATTCTCCCATTGTCAGAGTTTGTAACTTCTTAAACTGCCACTTCAACACCCTCTGACTAATTTGGGCTGGACAATGTGATGCACATGTACGTTCAGAATGTGTTTTATCAATTTTTGACACATTTGTACTTGCATGGAGTTTGGCTTGGCCCCCACCAAACTCAATTAAACGGAGAATTCACCTGAATGTCTTTTTCGTTGTACATCTCCTCCTTGAATATTTCTTTGTGAATTGACATGTTTTAATGTTGATAGAGCATTTTAATTCATGCTAACCAACTGTAGTTGTAGGAACACCTTAGTTTACCAAACGTAGTGCAAATTCCCGAACGTAAAAAAAAGTTAAGGAGAATTCTTCTTATTTAATAATGCAGTTGTTTCAGTCCAACAGTTATCCCTCTCGAAAAGCACTATAGTATGAATATTGTAAATATGAAATCCTCCAGCAATTATCGTTTATATTTTCATTTATATCTGAATCTATGGAACAGATTTCATCAGCTTCAAACACATTTTTTTTTTTGCTGGCTGTGAAAAAAACTACCCAGGTTCCTATCCATACCATGCAATCATTAAAACATGTCACATTATATCAAACATTCCATGGAGACCATTTAATGAAAATCTGATAAATAATTAGCACGTAGATAGTTTTAATTTCTGGAAAAATTAAAAGGGGAACAGTTACCATAAATTTTGATAACTTGTAGGAAAGATTAACTAGCATTATTCTTGGCACATTTTTCTAACTTTCAAGGGAATGTTTCTGTCAAACTGTTGATTAAATCAAAGTCACTGCCTTCCTGTGAGTGATTTGTATCCTTCAAAGCTATTATGATATACATGTATGCATGTATTTTTACAGGTGGTATCATGGCCGACTGGACAGAACAACAGCGGAGGATAGATTACGAGTGGCAGGACAGCCAGGAAGCTACCTTATCAGAGAAAGTGACAGGAAACCAGGCTCATATGTACTTTCCTACCTTGGTAAAACAGGATTCAACCATTTCAGGTCTGTCAGACTCAAATTGAATGTTGGATGATTATTCCTCATTATTGCTTTAGTTCTTCATAAAATTGGCAAAAATAACAAACTACATCTATATAGATTCAGAGTTAGATCTGGGATCCCACATGATTATAAGAAGGACACGTATAAAATCAAACGACTAATTTTTGCACAAAATCAAATGATTTCATTTCAGAAACATCTTGAATCAGTCAGAAAGTGAAGTTAAAAGTGAACCGACACTAATTGTTGCAAGAATACACAAAACAAAAAAAAATAATAATAAAAAAATCACAATGAATAGATTTTTTTGCCATATTTATGGCAATATTATGGACTTTGACTTCTTGCAAGGCAACTGGGAAATTGCATTTTTTTCAAGGCTAAGGACGCTAGTATTTCAAATAACGACTCTGGTTGAAAAACTTGGATGTAACCCTGACAGTTTTTGATTGAATGCATGCAAGTCC
This sequence comes from Hanleya hanleyi, assembly GCA_036873755.1. Taxonomy (NCBI): domain Eukaryota; kingdom Metazoa; phylum Mollusca; class Polyplacophora; order Lepidopleurida; family Hanleyidae; genus Hanleya; species Hanleya hanleyi. Next base: position 33,232 of record JAVTVY010010690.1, read on the forward strand.
TTTAATCATTTTAGGGGTTAACAAGGTAAAATCTTGAGATGCTGTTATGGCTCACCTGGATAAAGCTTGATTTAGGTGTAACATGCCGTTGGAGTATACAGCATGCTGCAAGTCAAAATGCCCTTGTTTTTGTAGTTTCAAATTTGTAGTTTCTGTTCAAATGACGCTTTATTTGTAAATCACCCCCTGATTTTATGGTGAGATTTCACTTCCCGTGATTGAATCATTAGAGCTTATGTACATGAAGTGACATTTGATATCAGTGAAATAAACGAAGAAATAGTGGATTTTTTGCATGATTTTGAACCATTTTGTTAACTTCCTGTTCTAATAATTATGATCACCCCAGATTTTATTGTGGCAAATTTCACTTCCTGTGATTGAATTAATAGAGGGATTACCGTAGGGGATTGAATCATTATATGGATTACTGTAGACACAATAAACTGACGAAGACTTGTCCACGTGCCTGTCAGAGTCACCGATCTATAAAGGTGAGGATAAATCTGTTTTAGACTGTGTTACAGCTGATACAAATTAGAAATCTGCTAAGGTGGGGTATTACATGCATGGGAAAGGAATGGGGCCACACAGCAGGTATTCATTAGTAATACCAAATCAATAGTTATTCCAGCTCACAATGAAAGTAGATCATAGTCTAAATTTAGACACTAGTCATACTTTATTGAGTGACACTCCAGCATCAATATAAACATGTGAAGAAGTGACAGTTAGGAAGTAACAGACATGACAGACCAACATAGTTCTTTATATCCTCATCATGGGTATGGTACTATGCCAGTATTGTAATCATTATTGAGAGAGAGAGAGAGAGAGAGAGAATAATTTAAATGTAGCTTTCAGAGGGAATCAAATCCATTCTATCCTGTTTTTGTGATGGAGCTGCTGTCGGTTTTGCCTTCTGAACTTTGTCGATCCTTATTAAGGTACATGTACATGTAAATTTACCCTCTGATGGTCATACACTGTCTCTCAGGTGTTCAATTTTGTGCAACTTGATTTTTATTGGGATACATGCATGACAATTCAATATTTTGTATATTTAAAGGTGAAATGCTAAGGCTTCACATTTTATAATTTTTTGGTAATTGTCATTGCTGATGGAAATATCTGCGTAACAGGTTAGTTTTATTCCATTGAAGTTTTTTGTCTTTTGAATATGTTGAGATGCTCCAAAGTTGGTATCTCAAGCTGGCTAATCTGATACTCCACATGGTGATGTCAAATCTGATACTCCACATGGTGATGTCATCTCAGCCTTGTCTGTCAGTTCATGACGCCTCATGAGACCAATGTTATTGCCCGACATTCAGTCTTCATGGGGGTGGTCTGATGTGATATTACAATCGAGGAAAGACCATATTAGCGATGACTGTTCCCAAATCAGAATTCTGTCGGGCTTGGGGTACCCACTTTATGAAATCTTCTATACAAATGAAATACTTCAAATGAGACCAAACAAAGTATAGTAATCCCTCTATTTTGATATCAATCAGCCCCAAGTTTTGAGACAAAATTATATCCACTAATTTGATCACCCTCCAAAATCATTGAAATGACAAAGAAATACTGGATTTTCTGCGTAATTTTGGACAATTTTGTCAACTTCCTCTTCTAATAAATTTGATCACCCTCAGATTTTACAGTGGGAAAGGAGATGGTATTGTAAGGCGAGGTTTCTGCCCACAGCCAGCCAACTCATAGGAATGTACATTTCTTCTCTCCATCTGTCAATCACAACGCAATGTACAACTTGTCGGCGGTGGCAACCGTCAATCAACGAAGCAACTGATCGTTCGATTTCAACATTTGACTAGCCCGTAATGTCCACACGGTATCGTGTCATCGATAAACAATATTTATTTTACTTTCAATTGGTTCATAATGATAGCCTAAAATCTTATTTCAGATATACTGAATGCAATTTCTTTTTACAAAAATGAGAAAGATTGAAATAACTTGTCGATGTCACACATGTTGCCCTCCTGGGATTCGAACTCGGTAAAAGAAAATTTTGAGGCGCTTGTGGTCCAACGTGCGTATCCACTACACCACGACATACGAACAACTGTAACAGGCTATTTTGTCACTTTAATCTACTTAAGAAAACTTGAATCATAACTTTCATATTTTAGTATGAAGGACTCCTTGGGCCAAAAAGATCTTCTAGCAGTGGGGATATAATGTTACCACACAACACCAAGTTAAATGGCGTTTTGGTCCAAGGGTCCTTTGCGTCTAAATGCGTGTCTGAAGGACTAGGTTTGGACCCATTTTTCACGAAATAGCACAAGCTGTGGATTTCAGTTTCATGTGATAACTATAATCTTAACGCAATCGCTCTAAAACTTTCACATATTGTGTGCTTATATTTTCTCTTGCCGTTACATTAAAACATAAGTATTTTTAGGACATTTTATTTTTTCGATTTCAACCGCACCACGTATAGGCCAAAATCCCGCCTTATCGTACCATCACCTTTCATTTCCTGTGATTGAATAATTAGATGGATTACTGTACCTATTGATAAGATAAAGAATCGTGCAACCAATATTTTGATATACTTGGAGCTATCCCAGCTAGCCTGTATGTACGCTGGTGTTGCATGGAAAACAAAACTCATGTGGAGTTAGGTGTTAAAGCCTGACTGGTTTTGATCCCAGCAAACTTAATAAGTCCAAATAAAGTATAGCTGATATTTCTATCAGTTGTTCAGCTGTATGAAAATATGAAAAGGGAATTTATAACCGTAGCATATCATCTTTTTTTCAAAGTTCTGCTATTCCTCCAAATGTGTTCGTTCACTATGATATGATACTAGTGTTGTACCCATTATTTTGGTTAATTGTTCCAAATTGTTATTGTAATCAGTAGTATCTTATCCTTTAGTCACTCAAATACAGAATGACATATTGTCTAGGTACAATTTCTGTTTGTTGCTGCTCACATGTGTGCATGTGCTTATTGAACCATTATAAACAATGCTATCATGTATTTTATGTTGCAGGATAACTGCTATGTGTGGTGATTATTACATCGGGGGTCGTCAGTTTGACTCCTTGTCTGACCTGATTGGCTATTATACCATTGTGTCCTATCTACTAAAGGAGGAACGTCTCCAGTATCCTGTTCCCCCTCCAGAGGTAATCTTTCAAATCTGCTTGATTATAATACATTATCTGGCTACTAAACCATTGTGTCCTATTTACTTAAGGAGGAACGGCTCCAGTATCCTGTTCCCCCTCCAGAGGTAAGCTTTCAAATCTGCTTGATTATGATACATTCTCTGGCTACTACACCATTGTGTCATATTTACTAAAGGAGGAACAGCTCCAGTATCCTTTCCCCCCTCCAGAGAAAAGCTTTCAACTCAAGCAGAATTATGGTCTTTTATCTTCAATGTCAATATATGCTTATCCAGCGTATATCTCAGTTACTATTTGATCTTATATGGAAACTGCTTCATGCCTTGTACATGTACACTGTCACTTTCTTTTTTACCCCTTTCAGTTATTTTCCACAGAGTTGTTTCCCTTTATTGATGTCTTCAATAAATGCTATAGTATATTGTTGTTCAGGCTACTTGCAAATAAGTTTGAAATCTTCTTAGTAAATTCTTGTTATTGGGTAGATGTGCATTCTCTTGCTTTTTACCGATTACAATAAAGGCTTTTGGTCTATTGATTTTGAGACCACTGTGTCAATTTTTTTATGTACAGTGTATTCAAATCTTTAGAGTTGTCTCCCCTTGATTAGTTTTGAGAATACTAAGTTGTCTCTCCTAATTCTTTAAAGTGACTGCACTGTCTATAGGCCTGAAGCCTTATGACGTAGGCCCCCAACATCCATGACAATTAAATCCCACTTCTATCCCTTGATGCAATGCAGGCCCCCAACATCCATGACAATTAAATGGCTGGTGGGGATCGTTATACAATTCATTTAGCCTGTCACCTCCCTCATGTAACGTGACATCAACTCAGTTGCCAGCACGAAGTCCCTAGACCGGCACATTCGGAAGAGCAAGCTTTAATTTGGTGTATCGGGTCACATACAGGACTTCACAAATTAATTAGTTTCGTGTTACATAAACGATGCTACTATAGATTTCTTGATAAGTGATCACCTGTCATAAAGATGAATGAATGCTCAATTTATCACGTGATTGAAGGAGATATAATATGTTCATGTCCATTATGTCTAATGGGACAAAACCCCCTTTTTATTTTTTTTAACTGGGGGAGGGCTCCTCTTCATGAACTTTGCTGCTCAACAGGGATAGTTCCTCTTTTCTCTTTAGCACTGGGAGCAAACTGTAAGCTTATGTCATTTGAGTACAGCTAATATTCATGTGTTTGGTCATTTGAGTGTCACTCAAATAGGAAGAATTCAGGTGGAACAAGACGTTAACCCTCTCTGTACCGTTTCAGTACAATTGTACAGTGTATTCAAATCTTTAGAGTTGTCTCCCCTTGATTAGTTTTTAGAATGCGAAGTTGTCTCTCCTAATACGGGACTTGCACAATACAGGGTTCCGGCCTCGGCCGCTAGGATCGCCGTTGTTTTTATTTCCGTTTTATACCACTTCTATCATCTGCAAGGCACTGAGCTTGTCTTTCAGGGCAGCTTTGAAAGCTCCATTCCCGCCGAGATCTAACAGCTGTACGCATGCTGGCATGAATACACATTTAAACCCATTGTCAGCTAATGCCGACGTCGCGGTATTTATTGACTTTAGCGGAGTTCAAATGACAACTACCTGCATGATATCTCGTGACATAGGGTTTGCTTACCTACGGGAATTCCTTGAATGTTTCCAAAATATAAACGACCCGGAACGGAAACGTTTATGCTATTTCAATCATCCCGCGGGCCGGTTTTATATTCGGCATATTTGTCTTTCACCATTGCTAACGAGTATGGAGGCACAATCGAATAAACTACGACAGGTTTCTATCGATTATATCAAGTATTGAACTTAAAATCATATAAATCAACCGCATACCTTAAAGCAAACATGCAGTAGCTGCTATTTTCACATCAATTTCCATGTCGGCTGCTTTTTCTCGATAAACTGGAAATGTCGTTCGCCGCGATCCTGGCGGTTGGGCGGTGGTTATTACGGAGAGTTAGCGCGCGCTACGCGTCCAAGCGAAACGACCGGCCAGCCTACTCAGCTGTGCCTAGCAGACGATAGAAGTGGTATAAAACGGAAATAAAAACAAAGGCGTTCCTAGCGGCCGAGGCCGGAACCCTGTATTGTGCAAGTCCCGCATTCTTTAAAGTGACTGCACTGTCTATAGGCCTGAAGCCTTATGACGTAGGCCCCCAGCATCCATGACAATTAAATCCCACTTCTATCCATGATGCAATGCAGGCCCCCAACATCCATGACAATTAAATTGTACTGATAGAAATATTGTTCAATGATTGCCTGTTTTTGACATACAAAAATAAAGAATTTCTAGGCAAATATTTTCATCATATTGTATATTGTTCTAAAGCTTGAAGTATTGTCTTTGAAACCACGTAGGTGATGAGTATATCTTTGCTTCATTGCTCCATTCATATTCAGGACAGTGTTGATACCAGCTTGGAACTGTTAAAAATCTCGGTACAGAGAGAGTTAAACCTTAATTCTCTCTCTCTCTCTCTCTCTCTATTTGAATGACACTCACAAAGCAAAGCATCATGCCGTAATCCAAACTGGCATGTCGACATCACATGGGGAAAAACACTACTCCCCATTTCTTAAACCTACACACATGATGTGTATCTTACCTGTCTATGTATTCATTCTAAACAGGTTTGAAACTTGAAACATGTTCTCATATTCAAAGTGCATGACTATTCAGCCACAATGTTGTTTTCTTTTTCGAAGTCAATTTGAAAGTTCAGCCAGGATATTGTTTTCTTATTCAAAGTGCATGTGAAGGTTCAGTTGGGATACTGTTTCCATATTCAAAGTGCACATGCAAGTTCAGTCATAATACTGTTTCATATTCAAAGTGCATGTGAAATTTCAGACATGCATGTAGTGTTTTCATATTCAAAGTGCACTTGAAAGTTCAGTCTTGATACTGTTATCATATTCATAGTGCAATGTCCCTCAAATACCATCATTGCAATACGCGCCATAGGCACGTCAAACTGGGGTGGTCCCACCTGGAAAATCTGTAGAATTCTAGAGTCCATTTCCTGTGATCTGGAGCATTATCAGAGGTTTCTTTTGGAGCATTTACATGGAAACTGCATTACAGCAGCAGTTGACTTGTCGAGTTGTCGATCTCAAAACCTGGGGAGCATTATCATGATAATGATGTGAGAAAATTTATAGAAAAACAATTGCTAGGTGTGTTGGTAAATTTTAATATCCTGCTGTGGCAGCTGGTCTAATCTCATTATCATTGATCCTTTTTACACGCCCGCCAAAAAGGCGGACGTATTATGTGATGGCGGTTTCCGTCCATCTGTCCGTCCCCCGTGTCCGGTCTATATCTGGAACAGTTTTCTATTTACAGTTCCAATTTTTGGTGAGTGGATACCCTATGGAGAGACCATGTGTCGCGTACAAAAATGAAGGTCGCGGTCAGAGGTCAAAGGTCACTGGCCTGAAAAACAGGAAATCAGTGAAGTGTTCGTGTCCGGGCTATATCTCTGGATGTTTTCTATCCACAGTTGCAATTTTTTGTGAATGGATACATCAGGTGGAGACGATGTGTCGCGTACCAAAATTCAGGTCGAGGTCAGAGGTCAAAGGTCACTGTTGCCTAAAAATCAGGAAATCATTGATCATTGATAGTTTTCCATCTACAGTTCTAATTTTTGCCCTAGGGGGAAACGATGTGTTGCATGCCAAATGTAGGTCGAGGTCAGAGGTCAAAGGTCAGTGTGAATGAAAAATCAGGAAATCATAAATTTCTAATTTTTTGTGAGTGGATTCAATAGGGGGAAATGAAGTGTTGCATATCAAAATATAGGTCAAGGTCGAAGGTCAAAGGTCATTGTGACCCGAAAATCAGGAAATTATTAAAAATAACATTTTTTTTGTGTCAGTAGATACATTAGGGGGACTCAATGTGTCACATATTAAAATGTAGGTCAAGGTCAAATGTCAAGGTCACTGTGACCCCAAAATCGTGAAATTGTTAAAAATCTTGATTTTTTGTGTCCATTGAGAAATTACGGGGAGATGGTTTGTCATGTACCAAAATTTAGGTCAAGGTCACTGTGACTCCAGAATCAAGAAATCTTTGAAAAGTTTTTTTTTGTGTCAGTAGATACATTACGGGTACATGATGTGTCACGTACCAAAATGTAGGTCAAGGCCGAATATCAAGGTCACGGTGACCCCCAAAATCATGAAATTCATAAAAATCGTGATTTTTTTGTGTCCATTGATACATTGACGGAAGACGATGTGTCATGCACCAAAGTTTAGGTCAAGGTCAAAGGTCAAGGTCACTGTGACCCCAAAATCAGGAAATCATTAAGTCACATTTTCATATGCCTGTCGAAGACGAGGTCATGTAATGCGATGTTGCGTTCTGTCCATTCATCCATGCGATATCTCTAGTTTCAAGGTATGGAATGGTATCAGATACCTTACTCGCATGGCGAAGAGGAGACATACATCAATTTGTCAAATGTCAAGGTCACAGTCCCCCAGAATTGAATCAAGTTTAGCTGACTATATGTGTTAGGTTGGAATATTCAGAGTTCTCTCCCCTACATGTATATGGCATTTGTCCTGTGGAGTTGTCTCCCATGTTTGAAACAGCTACATTTAGTTAAACTGTTGTGAAATAGAAACCATACATTTACTAGTTTAACGTGGAGAGGGGTCCTTTATGAACTTCATACCCGTTTATCAACTCAAGAACAAAGGTTTACTTCATCACTTTCTTCTTCCTTCATGAAAAATTCTCTCGTCTGAAAGAAATCCATTTGCAGGAAAAGTACTATTTTCTTGTGTTTGACTATTGTCGATTTCATTGTGGGATATGTGAGCTCTCAGTTCTTGCTCCAAGGTCACCTAGTTTCCAAGAGTTAAGCTCATTTTAGTTTATCATTCAATTTTAGATGTGATATGTTACATTCTCAGAAGCACAAAATTGTAGACCTTGTTCCGGATTGCTAGCTACCAATTGGAATCAAGGCGATTAAACAACCTTGAAATTTGGACCAATGGAATTCCAGATATACGGGCGTATATTGAAGCCCTTTGGGCTCTTGTTGTGTATTGATCTGGTTCTTACGCAGCGACCAGACATGCCAGAAGGTCGGATGTACCTTCATCTGCACTTTTGTTTTCATATTCAAATAGACAATGTTAGATGCACTTTTACCTGCAGTCCATGCCATAATTTGCTTGTTCTGATCGTGCAATTCATCAGAGCAGACTTGCATTTGTCTGGCTGCCATGAGTAATGGATAATGCCATGATGTCACTGGAGAGTTTGCTTAAAAGGGATGATGGCTTTTCCTTTGCACATACATGTAGGTTATAACTTCATCTATCAGATAAGAGGCATTTTTATACCCCCCGTTACGAATTATAGGGAGGTATACTGGATTCAGCTTGTCGGTCCGTCCTTCCATCCGTCTGTCCTTTAGAGGGTCCGTCCTTCGATCCATCCGTCCGAATTCGACATTAACACTTTAGAACCAGAACCGTTCCATCTAGAGACTTCAAATTTGGTATACAGCATTGATGTGTGGCATAGCACAAGCCTATTAATATTGAATACATTTCGTTGTTTTTTTTGTGGTTTCCATGGCAATAAGACAGAAAATATCCATGTAACGACTTTAACGCTCTAGAATCTGAATCGTTCCATCTAGAGACTTCAAATTTGGTATACAGCATTGATGTGTGGCAAAGCACAAGCCTATTGAAATTGGATACATTTTGATGGTTTTTGTGGTTTCCATGGCAACAAGACGGAAAATATCCATGTAACGATGTTAACGCTCTAGAAGCTGAACCGTTCCATCTACAGACTTCAAATTTGGTATACAGCATTGATGTGTGGCAAAGCACAAGCCTAATGAAATTTGATACATTTCGATGGTTTTTGTGGTTTTCATTGCAACAAGACGGGAAAATATCCATGTAACATCGTTAAAGATCTAGAAGCCAAACCGTTGAAGCTGGGGACTTCAAATTTGGTATGCAGCATTGCTGTGTGGCAAAGCACAAGCGTATTGAAATTGGGTACATTATGATTTCAGAATTTCAATCGATTCTGAATGATAGGGGGTCCAAATGTCAGTAACTTGAACAATTTTTGTCTACAAAATCTCTGGTAAAGTCACGTAAAGTTTTAATTTTGAGAATTTCTACTTATTTTCCATTATGTTGATGTCTTGGGACTGACTTGATCAAATCATGATGATCGATCTGTTAAATAGCCCATACTGTGAACCTTTCATATTCTTGGACTGGTTCAATTATGAAAAAGCTCTGAAATTACTATGGATTTGCATCCGAGAGGTTTATGACACAAAATTAGTTTCAAGGGTCTGCATCTTCATATCAATTTGCAGATAATTCTTTTAGCTTTAAAAAGTGTAAACTTTATATGAATCTTTTCAGTAGAAGTCATTATTTTGAAAATAACTTGATCCGAATATTTTTTGCTGCGTCTCTTTCTTTGAATTTCTGACTGTCAAATTTGATCCATAAATTGGCTATATCTGTTTCAATGGTGATTCCTCTGTCCTCCTGTTCACTAGAAATCTCTGTGGTTCATTTTCACGTTTTTTTTCTTTCACCCTAATATCTTTTAAACAGTCTTAATCCTACATCACTCGTATTCACTGAGAAATTTGACACCTGTTTGAAAGCAGTTTATGTGAAACAGTTCCTCCAAAATGAAATATAATAACCACACGGACCCTATACCTCACATTGTAGTAGTTTTCTGTCAAGAAAATTGGTATTGAGTTATAATTTTTGAGTTCCCAAAGACATGATATTTTTCTGGCAATGGTTTTGTGAACTTTTTTATGGCCTGAGAGTGTACCTCATTGTCCCTATTCAGGTCCATTTAGAATCCTCTCAGACTGCCTGACAGTCAAGGGACCAACAACTTACAGAATTATAAAAAGTTTACTTAGCCAAGTTATAATCAGTTTGCAGTTTTCCTTATGTACATGTATGTTTCGAGACAGCTTGAACCTTTAAGGTCAATGGCTAGCTCAACCCCCTTTTGAGACCATCAGCCTATGTTACATCTTTGTCAGTCCAGGTTTCAGACCCGCGAGGTCACAGGTGTGATAATAAATAGGACCCAAATGTGCTGATATGAGTAAAATATTGTTGAATGTGATGCTAAATCATATTCACTCACTCGCTCACTTGTCAGTTCAGGTGTGTGTCAATTAGACAGTTTCTTTCTACTGTGTATAGGAAGGTTGCAATTAACTGTCAGAAGTGACCATGTTGGAGTAATCCACAGGAGGGGGAGGGGTCTCTTGTTTGGCCTTTGCTAATCTGGATAAATGAGGGTCAAACAATAGACACTCACTTTCCTATTGCATTGTGATGGGCTTAAATGATGGATTGTGCTTCAGTAGGAAGACTGTAACTCTGACTATTCTAGTATTGAACACGTTTGATATGAAATATTGATACGGAATGAAGAGAACCATGAAAAAAGAAAAACATTAAACAAGAAACTATGGTGGGAGTCTTTCAGCTGCCACGTGGCTTGAGTTGTTGAGTCATCCAGTGTAACGTGTATGTAGTGTTCCTAGAACAGCTGATCATACTGAGCTGTTACTGTCCCTCCATCCATGGTTGGTCAGTGATCTCATCGTTGGCGATGTGTGTGAAGCATTACATCATCACCTTTAATACGCAGCAACAGAAGAGTATTAGGATTGTTCCAATCCAGTAAAGTTACATGTATTTCAACTGATGTGGTCAGTTCACATTGACTTGTGAACTTCTTAATCTATGGTAAAGCTTTCTTTGGTTGTACAACATGTCATAATGCGGGGTGTTGTGACTTCAGTATTAAGAATTCTACATCCTTGATGGTAAATATGCCAATCTCAACTTTCGTTTCGCTTGAAGCCTATTTCTGCATCATTTTGTTCAGGTTTACATGATACTGAAGCCTATTTCTGCATCACATTGTTCGGGTTTACATGATACTGAAGCCTATTTCTGCATCACATTGTTCAGGTGTAAATGATACTGAAGCCTATTTCTGCATCACATTGTTCAGGTGTAAGTGATACTGAAGCCTATTTCTTGATCACATTGTTCAGGTGTAAATGATACTGAAGCCTATTTCTGCATCACATTGTTCAGGTTTACATGCTACTGAAGCCTATTTCTGCATCACATTGTTCAGGTTTATATGATACTGAACCGTATTTCTGCATCACATTGTTCAGGTTTACATGATACTGAAGCCTATTTCTGCATCACATTGTTCAGGTGTAAGTGATACTGAAGCCTATTTCTTGATCACATTGTTCAGGTGTAAATGATACTGAAGCCTATTTCTGCATCACATTGTTCAGGTTTACATGATACTGAAGCCTATTTCTGCATCACATTGTTCAGGTTTACATGATACTGAACCGTATTTCTGCATCACATTGTTCAGGTTTACATGATACTGAAGCCTATTTCTGCATCACATTGTTCAGGTGTAAGTGATACTGAAGCCTATTTCTTGATCACATTGTTCAGGTGTAAATGATACTGAAGCCTATTTCTGCATCACATTGTTCAGGTTTGCATGCTACTGAAGCCTATTTCTGCATCACATTGTTCAGGTTTATATGATACTGAACCGTATTTCTGCATCACATTGTTCAGGTTTACATGATACTGAAGCCTATTTCTGCATCA
>JAVTVY010010691.1:0-45563 GCA_036873755.1 Hanleya hanleyi
GGTGAAAATCTTCTCACCCCGGTGAAAACGTTTCCACCCATGTGAGAACCTTTTCACCCTTTTCCATCCGGGTGAATACTAAATCTAAAGAAGCAAACCTAGAACTAAAAAAATAATACAAAACTGGAAAAATAGCAGGTCATATATGGGCCGCCGTACATCTTCAATATGTCGTAGAACACGGTATAGAAGTACTAGGAATCCGCCTTTCCGTGCTGGGTTAATTTTCGCACGCATATGATTTTATGAATGTTGCGAAATCAGAAAGAAACACGAGATATTGAGATATCTAATGAAAATGTATATCACGTTTCTGACATCAGTAAATATTGAGGAAATGGTCATGTCGGAGATCTCTATTACTGTTACTCTAAAATGACCACGCTTGTCCGCTGGTACTACTTACGACTTCTGGCAGAGTCAGGGCGAAATTGGAATATTTTACGATATAAAAATTTAATGCTCAGGGTCTTTTCATATTCGGTCCTTATCTTCCGAATGCGGGATATCCTGAACGATCTCTCCGGACATTTCAAGCTGACTCGCCGTTCTTGAAGTAGGATCGGGTCATTTGTTTGCATAGGAGCATACAATAAAATATAAGTTTTAATTTGTTTTCACATTAACCGTAAAGGGGAGCATCTGGTATCATTAAAAAATAATCAAATAAATAAAACATAACATAAATGCAGCATAAAAATTGCCATACATCTACATGCATCTGATTACTGTATGCATATATGGCACATCTGCGAAATTAATGGATTATATTGAGTACACTGAAAACAACAATTCTTAAAATTTAAGGAATATTCCCCGACTATTACACCGGCGGAATATTCCATAAAATTCAATAAGGAATATTCCTTAGTTATATTGAGGAATATTCTGCTCGAACGTTCCATACGTCGAGCTTCCCAAGGGAATTATCTGGTAGCAGTATGCCAACAAAATTCCGTTGTTTTGATCATTGAAAGGGAATATATTTATTATGAGTTTTATCTTTGATTGTTTGAGCGAGATACTATTCTTTTTTGGTATAACCCATTTACATAGAAATGCGAAAGTGAGTCTTTGTGACCCGCAATTAATATATTTTGTAGACTTTATATATGGCTAACATATATACATTACCGGTAGTTCAACCTAAGGCGCTCGCAAACTAACGGTGTATTCGTGTCAAACACTGGGTATATTTGCCTATTCCATCCAAGATTGAATAAGGGTGGCCCATAGGGGACATCGATAATTAATTTTTATTTTTTTTCATTTTTTTTATTACATTTTCTGCATTCATTGGGATGTTCTTGATTTTCGCCTATTTTCTACAAACAGATTTCAGTTCATCACATGTTTTCTTTACATTTTTGTCATTTCTAGTAACGTCGTCACAATTGACTTTATCTTTTTTTTTCCAACGAAAACCAAACAAAAATCTTGGAAACGTTTACACCGTTTAAACAGCAGAGTTAATCGATTGTTTGATCAAATTTTGCGGAAATTTTGTTCATGTATTTCTTAAAAAAAAAAGCATGATAAAATTAACCGTGATTTTACCCGTGATCCTCTGCTCGGGAGGTTATGTAAATAGACTCCAATATGATAAACTACAAATTCACGGAGTGTCAGCTCTCATTTTCTGTCGTTCCGGAGATTGCGCAGAAAGTTTGTTGTTGGGGGGGGGGAGGCGAATGTCCCTCCCCCAGGCCTGTTAGGGTTAAACAAGGAATTGTTTGCATAAAATAGTCCAAGATATATAGAAAACATGCAAATTTGACCCCGTCTTTGGAAGACTCACGGAATATGCCGTTAAAAGAATACAAGTAATGGCCTAGTTACCCCACTGAATGGCAGCTTTCACACCTTTATAGAACAATTACATATCGCGACTTGCATTCTTGGAAACAGAAGAAAATGTGTTATTTCTCGTGTTGACTTGTTGTAACATATGCGCGCCAATATGTTATATTCTTCATTGTAGTGAACAAGCTCCCACCGGACAAGCAAAGAGGCGCAGAAGCACGAGGAAATGCCCTTAGGTGTGATGCAGTCTTACCTGGCTATTTCTTAGAATAAATTTCAAGATTTTCTGTTGACATTATCTTGTTTTTTCATTTCATTTTTGTCCTCACTCACCTCCTGAGTAGGAGGGAGAGACAGAGAGAGAGGGGCTTAGGGTGTTATTGACCTACTTACAACCGGTGACGTCAATAGGTCACTTTCGGCTGACTTTTGTGAGGTCACTCCCGATTCCGGTCACGTGATCGGAAGTGCACAATAGTGGACCGGAACCGGAAGTGACTTCACAAAGGTCAGACGGAAATGATCTGTTGGCGCCACCTGTCGGAAGTAGGTCAATAACGCCGTAACTCCCCCTTCTATACTACTCTCTGGTAAACATGTTCACGTGTAATCTGGATGGAAAATCGGAAGTAGTAATCGAGGCGGACACTGGGCTCAAGGTTAGGACTTTCGTCTCCTGGAAGCCAGTGTCTCAGGACATCCAAATCCAGATCTGAATGCCCGACGGACAATTAAATCAGATGCGAGTGTCCCCCGGACACTGGATGCATGGGGCCACCGTTTCCGTCACACCGGTGCTAGGGGCCGTGTGGTCATATCATCCAAGTTGCCACATGAACAGGTACAATAAAAGCGTACCTGAGATACAACACATATCACGAATCGTTAGATTCTTGGTATGTGCTTTAGAATAGATTAACCAGAAGACTGTTCTGTGAAGTCATGTGACGCAGTCAGTATGTCGGCACCTCTTCCCACTTCCCTTATATGTGTTGTAATTTGGTATATTAGCTAGTCTGTTTATACAGTCCTCTTTAATGAGACTGACAGCATTGTCAGTATCCCGGTCAGGTTCATTACAGCTCCACTGTTGGCTTAATGATGGCAATAGTGAATTACATCGATATCCTCCTGGCGACGTTTGTTATACGGTAAATACCGGTACTGTCGCTAACATTTTCGGTAAATATATGAAAAAGCCGAGTTTAGACAATGGAGATATTAGACAAGAAGATGATGTATTAGGCATACCACAGAGTGTCCTCGCCTTGGGCTGCTTGACAATGTTGGCAAATCTGATATATAACTGGCTGAAAAGAATTCTGTGAAAAAACTCTGAACTATCAGTTGTGAGGTATACTTCCCAAAATATAAATTTATAATAATCTGTATCTATAGGCAGTCAGACATGTTGCAGTCAACCAGGTCTAGCTATTGCTTTTCGTGGCTCTGCCATAATTACTCCATAAATGAAGTGTAGTAATTACTCCATAAATGAAGTGTAGTAATTACTCCATAAATGAAGTGTAGTAATTACTCCATAAATGAAGTGTAGTAATTACTCCATAAATGAAGTGTAGTAATTACTCCATAAATGAAGTGTAGTAACCGATCGAAAATACGAATAATCTTGCGAATATGGAAGAATTGACATTATCAGCTCGAAATCATTGTGGCTGTCATCTATTTGAACTTTGGTTTTGCAAAACAACATTCCAGTGTTTTTATTCTGCCAGTATTTGGACAAATGTATACGTGACGTAAAAGTTCCAAAGCAGCATATAAAATTTCCCATCGATTGTATTAATCTCAGTATCTTGTGGAACTAGTATATGCAACTACATTATAAAGGGATACCAAATCTCTTGTTCAGACTGAACCTGTGATCCATAGAGTATGAAGAACTGTGAGGCAAGATGTGACATATTTGAGTTCCCGATTATAGAACGGAACGATATACTCGACATCACAATGCCAGGTCCGCATACAAGTTCTTCTTGAATCCCTTCAGATCTGCTGGTGATAGCATGGAAAACCGTGATTACTCAAATGAGCGTAAATTCAAAGAAATAATACATTACATGTCCTTGGTGCAGAAACAACGAGGTTTTTCTACTTCATACCACAGAGATAGCATATGAACATCGATGATGGTTAGTTACAGACAACCAATCCTACTCCCATTCGCCACTTTTACAAAATTCCTTCGACCCAGAATTCATTTTGACGGAACTCACGGGCCCAATTCTACCACACATACCATTCGTTGAAGGGGATATAAATACTGTTATGTCAGGCGAAAGGCGAATTACCTATCTTCGATGAAAAAACCCGCGACGGATTACTGTCATTCCTTGTCTGGCTCGATCAAATTGTCCATGAAGACCAGTGATTACTGTCTGAGTATCTCATGTGGATGGTGATAAAATTCGTCGGTGAGATATGCAGGGTCTCTTCCGTGGACAGACTTTAAATTGTCTACCAGTGACACTGCTAACCTACATCTGTCGTAGATGTTGAATATCGAATCAATTTCGTCAGACAGCAAATATATTCACCGAGCGTAAAAAATGGTATTTTGAAGAAAACAGTCTGAATCGGGTAGATTATGAAGAAATATCGACATATAATTAGGAATTCTCGCTTATGAGAGACTGCAAAACATACTCATATGTAGTGTGAGGTTTCCCTTCATATGTAGAGTACATATCATCTCTGATTGAAATGATAATGGTGTTAGGGTTCTTGTGTTTAAATTAGATATATGTATATGTAAAAATTTCGTCCTAATAGTTTATACAGTATGAATTTACGTTTAAGTACACTATTTTAACTTATGCCGCATATTAATCCAGGTCACAACTGGAACAGGTCAGTCAAAAAACGGCCATTAATCGGCTGAAATTGTCAGGGAAATCCACTTTCTATTAAAAGCTGTAATTTTTCATTCTTAGTTGCCCTTTTCGATGACTTAAGCATTACAGATATAAAATTTTAACTCCTCAAAAGTCATATTGTAATGTATTCAGCATTCAATTAACACAATCAAATTGGTCCTTTAGCCCAGTAGAACGAGTTGTTAGACTAAATTCAATTATTTGTAGATATTTGATTGGATAACTATGGCGATAACAAGATCTGTGGAGTTACGCTTTATAATTTGTGTCTAATTCCGCTTAACCTGGAGCCATGGGCCGTATGGAGAATAGTTTAAGATTCTCATGGTGTTCATATGAACAAACACAATCAAAGCGTGACTCAGATACATCATTCTTCAGATAAGAAATGGGTAAATGGCCCCAGGTCAGGGGCAATACAGAAGTACCAAAATAAAATACTTCGACTACAAGGAATTGTTCATTTGACATGAAAATGCAAATAGGCTCAAAATGACCACTTAAACGTCACGAAGCGTCATCTCTCAAGTTTTTGTCGTCCAAGAAATCGGAGCAAAAATTCAACATGGGGCGGTTTCCCCCCCGCTCGGCCCAGGCCAGACAGGGTTATCATATATTATTAGTACTTTTATATTTCTTTCCTTCCACAGTCGGCACACCTACCCCTTAGCTAAAGTTTGTCATTGTGAATCCGAGTCTGAATACAGAATTTGATTTACATTTTTATGCGAAGTGTTGGTGAGGCATATTCTACTATATTTTTTATTTCCCACTTTGAGTGAAACAACACTCTCTATACTGTCTTGTGGCAGATTTAGATTTGATAACATCGACATCTCTTCCGTGCTCAGATAATTTTATAAATGAACAATCACAAGATCGCTTAAACCAACAAAGTTGACGACGGAAGCTTACCTGGTGCACCATTGATTGAGATAGCTGAAGAATGGAGCACCAATATCTAAATTCACGAGATTGAAGACGGGAGGAGTTTGTCAGATCTTATTCTAATCAGATTAGGCTAAACATCTACGTCTATTATTTAGGGATAGAGATGTGAATGTTGTAAGGACAGGCTACAGACAAGTTACGAATCGTCACTGGAAATATTGATCGAAGTAGCTGATATGCTCTGTTTGGCTCTTGTCCAAGTCTTCTTGAAGACAACAAATTGGTGTCTGGCTGCGTGCATTAACATGACAAGTGAAAACTCTATGGA
The DNA here is from genome assembly GCA_036873755.1 of Hanleya hanleyi. Lineage (NCBI taxonomy): Eukaryota > Metazoa > Mollusca > Polyplacophora > Lepidopleurida > Hanleyidae > Hanleya > Hanleya hanleyi. The sequence goes on from JAVTVY010010691.1 coordinate 5,920, forward strand.
CACTCAATGAACAATGATGTTGCACTCTTGTTTGTGAAAAGATTTCTAAGTACTGTTCACCTGAGTATTGTGTTAATCCAATTTGTACTCAATTTGATTTGACTAACAATCTGAAACCCGGTTCATTTACAGGCATAAATTGGCTTTAAAACGTCGCTTCAATTTCTATCGTCTTCATGTCTTCAACACGGCTGGTGCATGGTCCGAATTTCGGCAATTAAAGGAAATACCGATTGCTGAGATGAACACTGGTCGACGATTTAATTGTATCACGATTTAGACATGAACAGAATCAGTTTGAGAATGAGCGCCGAAGCAGATTAAACTAGGCTTATGAACGGGAGCAGTGGGGTCTATATCTGTTGCTTAAAATTCTTTTCGCCATTGTTCCGCGGGGTTAAAGTCTTAAGTTCTGAGAGATTGGATGATTGCTGTAAGATTTTCAATTTTAATAAGGAACGCCTCCAAGCTCCAATTGATATTTCGACTGAACAAATCCCCGCAAAAACCTAGCGGCATTTGTCCCTGGATCAGCTTTGACCATTCGTGGAAGTACATTGCATAATTGTCCTACATTTCATTCAAATAACTCCTCTGGCTACTTTCTTTTGTATGCCCTGTCGTCTGTGCACATTCGGCGTGCAATATGTCGAACTTAAACCCACATCTGAATATTAAAATCTTCATTATAGCCAAAATATAACAGTCTCTGTCATCTTGTCCAGTCAGCTTCAGACGTCACCGACATTGACGTCAAACAAGAGCATATTATGAATCTCTTTATCTGAATGACAAGAAACACGCGACCAAAAAACTTGGCTGCGTGAATGCGTCAGGGGACGTTTAATCTATGCACCGTCACGCTCATACCTTATTCCCGATCATTCCCGCACACGATTGTATTGTATACTGTCATAGACGCATCTGGCAATTTCTCCAATAAATTCGCCGCCCATACACCCCTATTGTGCAGCATTTATAACAATTGTTATTGTGCTATATTTATTCTTTGAAATACGTTTAGCAACGATATTGGACGACAGTTTTTAATGTTTACTTTGACGCTTATGGGTATACTGTCTTGATGCCATCTTGTCCTAATACTATAGTCTGTTTTCATTCATTATACTTTGCATGCAACGAATATATGCCACAAGAATAATATGGTTGAGTATCTACGGGAATCTTTCCAAAATAATTGATAAATCTCCGCAGTATAACCTTGTGATCCCGGAATCTGGCTATTTTTAAAGATTTGATAGGTTGCCAGTACATTTCCGTGGGCCTGGAGTGTCCTTATAGTTTTACCGATTGCTCCATGATCAGAGGATTTCAGTGTACCGTTCTTCGAATTAATCATATCTAGATTATCAATTATTTTGGGTATGTAGTTTTTGACATAATTACTTTTTTGTTTAAAGTTGCCTCAATGCATGTTATTTTTTTGTAGTTCCCTTATATGTGTTGTAATCACTTTGTTCATAAATTTTCTGTTTCAGTTATACTGGATTGACTTTTCTCCTTTGTCTGACGAGTCTATTATAGCTCATTGAATGATGCCTTCTGATGCTCATGCTTATCTGGGTAATGATTCGCCTGGCAAAGATGACTGATCTAATTAGTGAACGCGAACCATAACTTGAGTTAGACTTAATAATAGATTGGTTGTTGGATGAGGACGGGGGGGGGGAGGTGGAGGAGGAGTAGTGTAACACTCAGATATATACAGGAAAAACAAATGTGAAGATTATTCATCAACTCATACCATTGGTATACAAATATGAGGGAACAATTTCATCAGCTTATATGAATACATTTCCTTTGTTGTGACTCATTTCCTCATCTGTTCTATCATTCAATGTTTATCTAATAATATTTCTATTGGGGCCCTTATTCGAAATCGATATTCTGTGACACTATTTTTCCCGCATTTAATAATGTTACTAACTCTGTCAATCAACTCATCGAATAGACATTTCCGCACCTTAATCGTCTGTCTGCGCGCTTTCTCGTAGCCTTTGTCTTGTAACGTTTGTAGACGTCTCGTTGTTTTCAAAATTTCATTTGGAATATAATCAGTTTGTAGATTGTGTATGTTAACGAGGAGTTCGTATTATGTTTGACGTAAAGTCGTTCTCGTGGCTGAAATATAATGTTGCTTAGCCTTTTCACCTCGTCATAACCTTGGCTTGAATACTACTGTTTTCTCTCGACAGTTTCAACGCTATAATCTCTTCCAATATGTTTACTGAACATCTCTTACCACACATTATATTTAATCCATTTCCGCAATTCGGTAAGCTGATCTATTACCCGAGGATGGTTGATTTCGTCATTAGCACAATTCTCGTCATCTGAAGAATATTTTCTTCTTCGTAATGCCATTCAATTCCTGCTCCGATGGATCATTAGACCTTGTCCCTGCTGACACTCGTCATCATCTTCATTCCGTTTGAAACATAGTGTATCTGTTGTCGTATATAATCCCGCTCCCATTTGTTCAGTCCTCTTAGTAGGCCATGCTGGAACGTGAGATGGCATAATGTTAGGGGAAGGAACTGGTATGTGGTGAATTTTTTTTGATGGATTATGAGTTGGTGCTGGAAAGAATAGCAGTTGTTGTTGTTTTTTTCCCTGGCGTAAGTTCCTCCGCATGATAAAACATCGGTAGCCAGTCTGTCCTTTTCCCCTGTATTGGGTTTCAAATTTAGGAACAAATATCCATCCGGACGAGATGCCGCTTCGTGAAATATCGTCATGAAATGTATCATATCTCGAGGAAAGTCCCGTCTCCCGAACGTGTGAATTTGCTGCCTGTCAATATGATTACTGAATAGAACGAAGTACTGGCAGTTTAGCATGATATCTCGAGATGCATTGCCTCGAGAAAAGAGATTCCGATGCGAACCTTAGGTGAATAGGTCGGCAATTTTTTCTTTGCACTTTATCAGATCGTCCAGGACAATAATGTTGGTTCAGCCGGGGTCGAAGTAATACTCTTCGCCGAAGTCATGAGGTATGCCGGGGAGAAAGTTAACATTTTCCAGACTTGTAGATTCATAAATTGGCTGCCATTGCCTGTAACACCATACGATGCGTGTTGGAGAGGGACCAATATTAGCACGCTCCTAAAATTTTATTACCCATGATGTCTTCCCACAGCCGGTCGGTCCGCTGACGATTAGGGTGAATGGCTGTTCTGATACTCGTGAATGAACCATGGTTGTTGGGATATACTGAATCTCGTGCTGGTGCGTATACGCCTTCGACCCAGAATCCATTTTGTCGGAACTCACGGGCCCAATTCTACCATATATACCATTCGTAGAAGGAGATATAAACACTGTTATGTCAGACGAAAGGCGAATTACCTATCTTCGATGAAGAAACCCGCGATGGATTACTGTCATTCCTTGTCTGGCTCGAGTAAATTGTTCAAGAAGACCAGTGATTACTGTCTGAGTATCTCCCATGTGGATGGTGATAAAATTCGTCGGTAAGATATCCAGGGTCTCTTCCGTGGACAGACTTTAAATTGTCTACAAGTGACACTGCTAACCTACATCTGTCGTAGATGTTGAATATTGAATCAATTTCGTCAGAGAGCAAATATATTCACCGAGCGTAAAAAAAATGGTATTTTGAAGAAAACAGTCTGAATCGGGTAGATTATCAAGAAATATCGACATTTAATTAGGAATTCTCGCTTATGAGAGACTGCGAAACGTACTCATATGTAGTGTGAGGTTTCCCTTCATATGTAGAGTACATATCATCTCTGATTGAACTGATAATGGTGTTAGGGTTCTTGTGTTTAAATTATATATATGTATGTAAAAATTTCGTACTATTCTTATACAGTATGAATTTACGTTTAAGTACACTATTTTAACTTATGCCGCATATTAATCCAGGCCACAACTGGAACAGGTCAGTCAAAAAACGGCCATTAATCGGCTGAAATTGTCAAGAAAATCCACTTTCTATTGAAAGCTGTAATTTTTCATTATTAATTGGCCTTTTCGATGACTTAAGCATCATAGATAAAATTTTAACGCCTCAAAAGACGGAGCCTTCCTTCGAGTCATATTGTACTGTATTCAGCATTCAATTAACACAATCAAATGGTTTAGGAGTACTTTAAGGCTTTGGTCTTGTAGCGCAGACTAAATTCAATTATTTGTAGATATTTGATTCGATAACTCAGAACTGGAAGCAAGATCTATGGCGTTACGCTTTGTAACTTTTGTCTAATTCCGCTTACCTTGGAGCCACGGGCCGTATGGACTCCTGTAGTTTAAGATCCTCGTGGTGTTCATATGAAAAAACACAATTAAAGCGTGTCTCAGATACATCATTCTTCAGATAAGAAATGGGTAAATGGCTCCAGGTCAGGTGCAATACAGAAGTACCAAAATAAAATACTTCGATAACAAGGAATTGTTCAATTGACATGAAAATGCAAATAGGCTCAAAATGACCAATTGACATGAAGTACAATATTGTTTTGTATATTTAGAAAAATTCCAAGGCACTGAATCTCACGATTCTCGAGTAACAGAGCCGTGAAGTAGTGCATTCCTGAAAAATATTTGATTCTGAGGTGAAAACAAGTTTTATTGTTCTCTGCAAACATATGAAGATAAACGATAACCAGAATCAGATTTGATCTACGACTACGTATTGGGACAGCGAGCATGCTGTATCAAGCTGGTTGTGGTTATCGTTTATCGCCACATGTTTATAGAAAGAAATATGAGGTGTTTTCGCCTCAAAATTGACGATTTTACACGAACGCACTACTTCACGGCCATGTTATTCGAGAATGATGAAACTTTTCAGAGTATACAATACAGTATTGTACTTCATGCCCACTGAACCATTTCTTGTATATGCAATATTTTATTTTTGGCACTGCTACCGCACCTGTTCTGGGGCCATTTACCCATCTAAACATACCTGGTCCTTTACAACAAAAATCATATGGATTAAGAATACTGATCAGCGATACGGATTTGATATATTTCAAATACCATGTTGTCTTACCAGGTTTGATTGAAAATTGTTGATCGCTTCTCTCTTCCTAGCCTATGTTTATGTGCTACGATCGTTTTTTTGTATTGTATTGTATATTACTGTCTCTGCAATCCAGTAATCAATTTCTGACTGCGTACATGATAGTACCTCTTATAATTCACAGTCAGAAAATGGTGATGGCCCATCACCCTTCAACAGTGATCAGACCTGGCCATCACCTTGAAACGGTGATCAGTTAGAGCCATCACCTTTAAATGTTGATAGCCATCACCATTTAAGGGTGACGATATTGCCGCATCACCCTTAAAAGGTGACGAGCTAAATTTACACTCATTGCTCATCACTCCTCAGAGGTGATGCTCAACATTTTTAAAGGTGATCATAAACTCATCACCTTTTCGGTGTGATAGTTATCACCTTGTTTTTGGCTTTGTAGAGGCTGGACATTTCATGACCAGTGATCTTCCGCTGTATGAGCGGATTTGTATTGAATTATATATATATGTTTTTCATAAATATAAAAACACACGTGCTGTATAATGTTCGTTGAATTGCTGCGCAGTTTTATTTTGGAAATCGCATGTTACACGAATAACCGATGGAATGGAAGAATAACATAGGGGAGCGGTTTGACATAATATATTCAGCCATTGTTTACAAAGAGCCACGCTTTGATCGACTTAAGCTATCATCGCTCGAATCTAAAAAGGTACAGAGTAGCACCACCTAGTGTTCCCATTAAACAGAGAAGCGATTCCTTATTAGGCTGCTTAAGAGTTTCTAAACGACAAAATCTCTTATAAATCGACCCACCTCGGAAGCCACTGGCTCTCCAAGTGAGTTATTTGGTTTTAGACTTCCTATATGGGAACTATGCCAGCACAGATATATGTAGTTCAGCCTGATGCTTCGAGCAGAATCTATTAGTTCTTGTTTGGAAAGCGTATCTTTACAGGTTTCTTCATTTTAATGATCACCAGAAAAATGTGTACAGCGTGCTCTGATGCTCCTCTTAAATAGTGTGTCATCGTTAGAGAGTAAAAAGCTGGTTAGCCTTTTCTCTCGATGCAAAGTTATGAAATTAAGATCAACATTAACAAATTGGTACGTTTATCCTTTCAACATTATTATCCAACAAAGTTGTCGAGTTAGGATCACTGTCAAAAACATTAATAATAGAGCTTGACACCAAGGGGACATAAGACTGAACCATTACTGAACCTGCGCCATTCGCAATTCTAATACTGCATACATTTGTCGGTTTCGTACTCTTATTTTAAGGCGTTTTGAACACTTTTCAAACAAGAGATTTTTTAACTACTTCCATATATACAAAATTTAATAATAGAAATACAGTAATTGTGTGGCTAACTTCTGGGTAGTAAAAGACCAAGAATAACTTTTTCCAGAGAGAATAGAATCGGAATACCCACTGAGGCGAACCAATTTTCCAGTAAACTCCACAAAGGGTTGATATGTTCACATTCCCGAAAGAGATGAATAATAGTCTCTGGAACTTTGTTATAAAAAGTACATAAGTTAGATACATCAGGGTAAATTACAACACATAAGGGAAGTGGGAAGAGGTGCCGACATACTGACAGAGCCACATGACTTCACAGTATAGTCTTCTGGGTAACCTATTCTAAAGCGCATGCCAAGAATCTAACGATTCGTGATATGTAAGTTTATGTGCAAATAAATTAGTAGTCAGTATTCGGTTAATAATTATGTATTGAAACCACTTATATTTCACATCTCTTTGATTTGTTACATTTTTATTCCATATAAGTCACTCCGATTCACTATATTTTTTCCAAGAACTGTTTCCCATCTCAGATAAGCGTTTAATGTGGAGAATCCAAAGTTTAAGAGAGTTCTACGGTATATTTTACACCTGTTTTTACATTTATAAACCGTGACATGGGTGGTGGTATTAACGACATCATATATTGTTTCTGTAATGATCCAAACCCCATGTTGTTTGCTGCTTTCCGTACTGCCCGACATACTGAAAAGTATTCCAGAAAATTGGATGCGCATATATAAATATAATGAAAAGACTCATATGATAGAAATTTGCCGTTATTTATCTAAAATATCATTTACAAATCGCACATCTTTTCCATCCCAATGACCAAAATGTATAGCTTTATTATAAATTTTAATTTTGTCATTGTACCAAAGGTTTTCATTCGCGAAAGTTCGACAATCTTTGTAATATAGTTTTCTTTGAAATTCTGTCCAGGCTAAAATGCGTCCCTCCAAAATACGTTTTCTATCTTTGGTATGACAGTAGTTCTTAAAAATGCTGAACTATGTTATTTGGCATATAAAATTTCAATATGTTACCCCATTTGGGATTATCAGCATGTAATCTCCTAATCCATGATATTATTTTTGCGCTTGGATTACATATTTAACAATGGGAATATCTAAACCACCATGTTCGAGTGGTTTGACCGAGTTTTTTTCTGAAAATTTTATCAGGTTTCGAGTTCCAAACAAAATCAAAACAGCGTTTCTGAAATTCGTCTATAAGTGGTATATATTGAGATAGCAAATATTCTTCATCCCCAATATTTATGCCCGTTATGTTTTTGTTACCTCTTAACATTGCTGCTAGTATCTCAGCGCATACTAGAAATATGTATAGCGATAGCGGGTCTTCTTGGCGACAGCCGCGAGATATATAAAAAAATGCGAAACAAAACGTTTTACATTAACGCATGTTTGCGCATTTTTATAGAACACATCTATCCATCTTTGTATAGACGGACCAAATTTAAAGAAATCTAGTGCTTTTTGTATGAGTGATCAAGTTTACCGAATCAAAAGCTTTCTCGATCGATTAGAATAAGGATTCCTGGGAGTTGATGTTCCTCAGTGTATTGCATTATATCAAAAGTAAGTCTAGTATTTTCCCCAATAAATCTGCCGGACCTGAATTCCTTTTGGTCTTGGTGGATTAATTTTGGTAAAGAGATTTTTATTCTTTCAGCGATCGCAGCTGATGCTATTTTATAACAGACGCTGAGCAGAGATATCGGTCGCCAGTTTTCAAGTGTTTTGGTTTCTCCTCCTTTGAGAGACATGTTATCACTCATTGTTTTTGGGAAATAGATAATTTGCCATTTTTGTAAGCATAATTTAGTGAGTTTAGTACATAAGTACTAGATCTATCCAGAAAAAAATTAAGAATTTCTCAGTGTAACCATCAGGTCCAGGACGCCCATCATTCTCCATGTTTCTAAGTGCACGCGATATTCTTTCTTTGCTTAACTTCCATAGAGACAGTTTGTGATTGGTCACGTTTGAGAATCTCCTCCTCAATTAAGTTATTATTGTCAACAGAGCTTGTTTGTTTCTTAGAATATAGTTTTTTATAAAAGAATTTGCTTTCCTCAAGAATTTGGTCAGTTTCTGTTATTATTTCATTTTAGAGTTTTCGATTCTCGTTATTGACTTATTTAAGTAATTTCTATGTTCTAAATTTAGGAAGTATTTGGAAGGGTTTTTACCCATTTCCATCTATGGGACCATCTGTACTTTATCTCGCATCATAATTCCTCCAACTCTATTCTTGTATATAGAATTTCATTCATTATTGATCTCATCTATCTCATTTACCAATGTTATCTTTTCATCACAATTTGTTGTTTCGTCTAACTTTATTTCTTTTGTTTCTAGTTCTTTGTTCAAACGAGATTGTACATGTAGCCTTTCTTTTTGTATTGTAAGAGGAATATGATATAGATTTACGTCTGACGTTAGTAATATCAATCAAAGTGAATTCTTCTGTCCATGATCTGTAATTCCGGGTTTTGAATATTGTTGTATTGTTTTTTTAATCACCCTTTTTATTTGTTGCACGTATTCTTTGTCTTTCAGCAGTGAGTTGTTAAATTTCCTTCCCTTTTTTAAATTCTGTAAATGATAACGTCAAAGTTATAAGTGAGTGGTCTGACCTGTGTAGCTGGTGTGGATATCTGGCTATTTAACAACATGCATTAGATTGTGAGAAACCAGAAAGATATCTAGTCGTGATTGCTTGATTGGGGTCGACTGTTGCCAAGTATACCGTCTTAAATCAGGATTAAATTCCCGCCATGGGTCGACAAAGTCAAAGTGTTCTTTTAACTCGCTACATTTTGGCTAGCTTTAGGATTATTGATGTGCGTATAGTTAAACGTATCAAAAGCTGGATCTTCCAGTTCCAGTCAACACAAATGAAAATATGCTGACTATTCCATTCTTCCATATAGCTCATTTAATGATGTCTCCCGATGCTCCTGCTCATCTGGGTAATGATTCGCGTGGCAAATATGAGTAAACTAATAAGTGAATGCGAGTTAGGCTTAATAATAGAATATTACAAAAAAACGTGAGTAGACCCTTCAGTGGACATTGTTGATAATGCTATCCTGTATGGATATTCGAGGCAGCGGATATATCCTTCCTATTAACTCGCTGGTGACCGCTAGCCTCACACCGCTGAACCGACACGGGTTTGAGCCCAGCTGGTTCATGATTGGAAGTTTGTCAGTTACTTGCCGACAGGCGGTGGTTCTCTTTCTCATTGTGTTCAAATAAGAGTAGTATATATAGGATAAGAAAATAAGAAAGTTTATATAGATTAATCATAATCCATATTCATGTTACTTTTCAGCAGAGTACCTAATGGGGCTCATACGCGGAGGAGGCGGATGAGGAGGGGAAGGTGGAAGAGGAGGAGGAATTATATGAGTAGTATAAAACGCAGACATATACAGGAAAAACAAATGTGATTTTTCATCAACTCAAACCATTGGTATACAAATATGAGGGAACAATTTCATCAGCTTATATGAATACATTGCCTTTGTTATGACTATCATTTCCTCATCTATTCTACCATTCAATGATTATCTAATAGTATATCTATTGGGGCCCTTATTCGGAATCGATATTCAATGACACTATTTTCCTCATATTTCTTAATGTTACTAACTTTATCAATCAACTAATCGAATAGGCATTTCTGCATCTTAATCGTCTGTCTAAGCGTATGTCGTATAACGTTTGTAGATGCCACGTTGTTTTCAAAATTTCGGTATGGATATAATCATTATGTAGTTTATGTATGTTAAAGGGGAGTTCGTATTATGTTTGACGTAAAGTCGTTCTCAGCGCTGAAATATAATCTTGCCTAGCATTTTCACCAGATTCCTTTTCGTCATAACCTTGGCTTGAATACTACTGTTTTCTCTCGACAGTTTCAACGCTATAATCTCTTCCAATAGGTTTACTGAACATCTCTTACCACACACTATATTTAATCCGTTTCCGCAAATCGGTAAGGTGATCTATTTCCCCAGGATGGATGATTTCGTCATTAGCACAACTCTCGTCATCTGAAGAATATTTTCTCCTTCGTCGTTCCATTCCATTCCAGCTCCGATGGATCATTAGGCCCTGCCCCTGCTGGGGCTCGTCATCTTCATTCCGTTTGAAACATAGTGTATCTGTTGTCGTATATAATCCCGCTCCCATTTGTTCAGTCCTCTTAGTGGGCCATGCTGGAACGTGAGATGGCATAATGTTAGGGGAAGGAACTGGTATGTGGTGAATTTGTTTTGATGGATTATGAATTGGTGCTGGAAAGGATAACAGTTGTTGTTGTTTCTCTCTATATTTTATCGTGTATAACATATCTTTACACCTCCCCCGACAACTCCTCTTCCTCCTCTATACAATCATCTCTCCAGTGAATAGTCAATAATATTCTGATAAGGTGTGTATCCAAGTATTTAACCTTAAATATCGCTATTAAAAAGTCTATTCTTTAACATATGAGTATGGGGGTGGAAAGATTTGATCGTCCCCATATTGAATGTGGGTTCTGCTGAACATTTCATAAAATATAACACTATGTCATGACCACTGATTATTAGTTACATTATATACGAATAAAATTAAAATACGGAACCCAGCCGGCAAACGTCGCATGCGCAGTTATCTGGCACCACTAGGCATCACTGGCTTAGGAGCCCTATTATTCACTATATTCTTCTCTTGTCATATATCTTAGCCACACAACTGCTATTTACATGTATACAGGTGACGGGAAGGTTTAGTGTATAATACATACCTTGCACTAGTCAAACAAATCAATCAACAAACTTAGTATAGTTAAAGGTAATCTATTTGGTCAAGGCTTGGATGGATGACCGCGTTCTGAAAACTGGCTGGGCTGATCTGTGTCCAGCATAATAGGAACTGTTGGTTCCTATTATTTACTGACTAAAAAAGTGTTGGAAGACGACGTTAAATCCTACTCACTCACTCACTTATCTCAGACTGCTGTCGCACCATGAACTGAGGCAACCTTCTACAATAATCCACTTTCTGTTCACTTGCAGATTAGGTATACATGCCTGGATTGTATAGTCTGATTAAAATAAGACATATCACACGCCGATTCGCTCCAGACTGACAGGAGCGGCATGATAAATCTTATTTAAATCAGACTATCATCGTAAAGTTTAAAATCAAATTGTTCAAGTGAAATAACGAAGACGATAAATTTTTGCTTCCGGGTTCGGGCATGCACTATTTTGTCTAATGCCTAATGTTACTTTCCTGCAAGAGAACCAGGCCTGATTAATTGGTACTCACTAATTAAACGTCATTCCAGTAAAGCTAATATTTGGCTAATATGATCAGCACTTAACTTTTAGCTTATTGCGGAATGTTTTACATCGGGATCTGCTTGGCGGCATTGATTAGTATACACTGATACTGTCTGAGAATATGCTTGACATAATCCATGGGAATTGATACATAAGGTAGAAATAGGAATCTCTTCTAACTGACTTCTTTTATCTAGAATAGATAATGGCTGAATAATGTTTCCAAGTAAACAATAACGAACTCCATAGGCTTAAGTTTCAACTTATTTGCATAATCAAATGTGTAAATGATCATTGGTGAATTCGACATGGCGGCCTGAGCTCGAGGGTTTCTAAAACAAGTTGCGTGTTTTTTTTATGTCCATTTCGCATTTTTCTTGCCTTGATCATCTAATATCAATCAAATCAATATACAAAATTACAGCATCGGGCCAAAAATCGGTCGCAGAAATGTTTCGGACAAGATTACGTTACTGTAGCTTCATTAAGGTAGCCCACGAGTTAAAACAACAAAAGCGTTTTTAATGTATAGCATGTGGCAATCTTTGAGACAGGTCTGCCACAGTTCCAAGTGGTAATTGATGATTATTACAGTAATATCACACGAGTGACAAACTACTTACCTTTACTGAGATAATGAATTATTGCTAGGTTCTGTCAGTATCTTTCAAACTGGGGCTGTACCATAAGCTATATAATAACCAGAGTGTGATCCGTTACATGTACATGATAAATACCTGTGAGGAGTCGATAATTGACGAATAATGCCGACGACTGCTGTATGGGACTGCTTCTCTTTTGAAGTAAACGTCCGTGTGATAATATGTTGTCTATACCTACTCGGATTTTGATACTAATGGGTCGAATGATGTATTCCGATTATTGACGCGGAAAGTGTTCATTTTGCAAGAAAACCTTGCAAGATAACAAGGGTGGTGGAAATAGATTGCGGCGAACTGACAAGAAGTCATGTGGCCCCACAGACAAATATACTGACATCATATTTCTAAAAACATCACAAGAACCAAAAGTGATCCCTGTGATAATTTGTATCCCTGCCACGTTTTTATTGCAGCTGTTCATCTGGTTACCTTGAATGACATGACCACACGGCCCCTAGCACATGGACGACGGCTGGTTACTGGATGTCGGATCTGACGGTGATGTTGGAACTCCATGTCTGCTTAGATTAAGTTTGGTGGATTAGTTCTCTTCGGAGGCTGGGCCACGTAACTCCCACTTCTTACATGTATATGTTAGCTACAAGGACACAAGAAAATCCGAGGGCCTCTATAGTGCATCTCCCTTGGCCGAGTTTGGAATGTATGGAATTGGAGCGATATGGAAGGCTGACCTTGTCATAGGAAACGTAATAGGCACAATTGCAATAGGCAACGTAATAGGAAACGTATTAGGAAACCTAATACGCATAGGCGTAACAGGCAAAATGTTTGCAACCTTTTCATGTTGCGTTTAATCTTTTAATAGCTATTTTGAACGAAGACCGAGAAAAATACACATACAATTTCAACTACATCTTTTGATTGTATATATCAACCGGAATGAGAACACAGCGAACAAGACATTACTGGGAAAAGGATACTCAGTATCCTATTGTGATAGTTTCTGATGGATTAAGCCCGTCACATAGACAGGCTGGAGCAGGTGTGCCTGTTAAATCTCCTCCACATTAACCTTTCTAATTATACTCATTCATCCATCAGGGATCATACACTCAGTATAGGATGGATGTTAGTGAGAATAACATCTTGTAACGTATGTTGTGTAAGAATTAATTGTCCATGTTACACAAGAATATCAATTTCAACAGCACATCGTGTCGTTATTGTAGTGAGACCATTAGTTTGCAAGACTTACGGGATAAGAATGACATGTGGAAGCGTCAGTGTCTGTAGCCGTATGTTGTACTAGTAATTACCTTTAATTGTTATACAGCCTGTGTTGGTAAATCAGTTTATCTGTTAATTTCAAGGCGTTAACCATGGAAACGAAGACATATAAGCATTCACAATGAAAACAATTCAATCATGTCGAGATTCCAAATAGTAAGATCTCTTTTCTCCACTCAAGAAATACAATGGTCAGTCATGCTAACTTCATAGAATATTGGGTTGGATCTAAACAACATATTTATTGAATTATATAGTTCTCGGGATATGTTGATCCCATAGCTAGGATTATAGACCCATTTCCAAGTCTCCATGCGTCTGGTTTCCAGAACAGGCAGCGGTTATGCTTCGTCTCTGGGGCCGTCCTGTATTGGAACCACACATTCATATACGGCCTCTCGGACGCATTCTCTGGGGCCGTCCTGTATTGGAACCACACATTCATATGTGGATTTGATCGACGGTTGACTAATTCAGGTACATTGGCACGCAAAATTTTGACTGAATAGTTTCGGGACATTTCGTGAAGGAACATCTCTCAACATTTCTATTTTCACCAATACACAACGCGGATGTCACCGTTATTTGATGTTCAGTTATATGTTCCCCATTTGCAACATTTTATATGTTCTCATTTTGTCCATTATCACATAAAGATAAGTTAGCAAAGTCAACTTACTTTGGACCCCATTCTCAGCTTCAAACCATATTAATCTTAATATTAGTCAAAGGTTTGTTTGTAACTCAGTAATCTATGTACATAATCTTCCGCTTGATCTAGACCACTGCATTTGGTTCATGGATCTATTGAATGGGCATTCTGATCACTGGGCCTATGCAGTCGAGTTATGTTGTGAGAAACTGTTAGTACAGGTGGTCTGAAAATAATATTCCGATAATACTGATATGCACTTTGAAACTGTCAGCTGTCAGTGTTAAGGAGGAACTATCTTGCTTTTCATATTTTTTAGACAAAACAGTGTGTTTGAATTTTGGAACTGTATTCCAATATTTCCCTAAAGTTTCCCTAAAGCTATGCATATGCATTCGAGAAGATCTATATTGCAATTGATATCCATTTGGGCCGTCGTCATGGATTTTGTCCAAGTGAATAACTTCCATGTAGCGTAAACGAAATTCGTAACACAAATATCACCAAGATCGACGTGGTACAAGTATGATAAAGTATTTTGCGTTCCCATAAGTATCAAATCTAAGATTCCATAAATCTTTATTGACCAGTTGGGGACGCTCTGGTCACATAGGCCAAACCATGCGATCCTCTTTCGGAACCGGACTAGGCCTTTCTTTCTCGACTCGGAAAACCAATTACTGCAAAACGAAATCATTATCCTTATGTAAATGTATGTATTATTGAGAGTGCATCTCTAGATCGATATTACTGATTGACTATATTAACTGACGATTCACCCATGACTTTGACAGCTATCCCTCTATATATAGAAGAAATAGGTCATGTATATTCCCTTGATACTTCCCATGTCAGACATTGCTGAATGCGACGTTAAACCTTAATTCACTCTCTCTCTCTCTCCCATATCAGACATGACCTTCTTTCATTCTTCATTGTTTCATCGTATATGTATGTGTAAGTACACTCTTAGCGAAAAGGGTGCCAATAAAGTGAGCATTGTACCATAGGCGTGTATGAAAACAACGATAGTTGGGGCTCTGAAGTAGAACCATATATTGTGTAACTCAGGGCCTACAAGTACATATAATAGGATTTTCGGGATTCTGTGATCATTCAACTAAACTTCTATCACAATTCTCGTCAATCAATTTTACGCTTTTGTAATTTCTGTAACTGGCACCTATTCACAAAAGTTGAGAGAGAGAGAGAGCATTTGCAGTCGGAGATGACAATACTGCTGAATTTTGCACTTTGAGTCAAACCTTCTTGAATGATAGGGTGTTAATTTAATCGACTGCTGGTCAGTTTGCTATTCGATTGATCAAACCAGGCCCAGACATGGCTCGAGATTACAAAAACTTCCGCCTGTCCCAGATTTATAACTCTTCAGTATACTGAATGGATGTAAAATCTATCGCCTTTCTTCTATTTAGAAAATTACCCTCAATCTGGCCATACTTAGGAGCCTTGATGACTTGTGTATTTGTCATTCATCGCACATGGTCAGTCACCATGGTCAGTTTCAACAACGTTCTGGGCCTCAGAATTACAGTAACAATTGCTCACCATACATCTACAGAATGCTTTAATAACGCCTCAACACAGGGTAAACCTGATAAATGCAATATTACCCAGAAAACCTTAAATGCCCAAATACCATGGATTCTCGGACGCAGCCTTAGAATACTTAACCCATTTCTACAAAACTTAACGTACATCCACCGTATGCTTAAGGTCAACCATACGCAATGTATATATGCATAAAAGGCTTAACGTAATCTATAGAATTACAAGCGTCTAGTCCGTCATTCATATTTCAGCCGTCGTCCATTAGAGAATATCCGCGTCCATAATCTAAAGACCTATTCCATATTCCATATAACAGTATTATCACCAAATTCAAAAAGACAATCATAGTATACATAAATATAGGCTTGTTTCCTGCAACATACATTCATAAAATGCTTAACGTACGTTCATTGATGTACGCTTGACGTACATCCACATAAGTTCTAACCATAAAATACTTAACAAATATTCCTGACCATGCGATGATATGTTGGTCTTATCAGTATAACTGTGAGTATTATTGGCACGGCTATTCGGATCAGAGGGCTTGGTTGACGGAGGATGTGCAGTAGTTGTGTGTTTGCCTAAATATCACAAAAAGCTATCGATTTTCATCTTCATGAACTCAACCTACAATTCATCAGAAGTGTACGGGTGCCCGAAGTATTATCGTTGTCCAGTTTACTTCATCACAGCAAAAACAATGGGATGTCAGCAATGAATATTGAATGACCCAGTCTTCACGCAGAAGGAGGGTGTCGCAGAGAAAAATATATATGAAAAAACGAATGAAAGGATCGCGATGTTTCATCGATATATTATCTTGTTTAAGACGAACCGCTTGTAAACCTGAAGGTGTACACGGAAATGATTAGTAATGCAAACTAAGCCTTAATAAAATGTCGCCCATAAAGAGACTTTGCAGTAGTACTGAAGCAACTGGCACATTGAGCAAGTATTGCGTTAAACTAAGTTACGTTCAATTAGGAAACTACGACATATCGACCGTAGAACGGAGCATTAAAGTTGTTTTTCACAGAAATCGTTTATTTAAGAGTTGTCCGCGAAAAAATTTACGAACGTTCCGAAAGGGGTAACCGATAACATATTGATTACGGCCATCCAAGACGACATTCTCTCTATTCTGTTACACTATATAAACGCACTTTTCCATTGTAGCTGAAGAACGATAGCTAACGATAGAACGATAGCTAACGATAGAACGATAGCTAAGCGTTCTCATTTGAGAACATTTTGGTACATATAGATGGATTCTGTGATCTGACGTATTGGGGACTTGCACAATTACAAGCGTCTAGTCCGTCTTGCACAACACCACTTACCCAATCAGATTGTGATTTCCACATGTTTGTCGATATTGGTCCAGTTATCCAACCAATGATCTGTTAATTCTCTAATTAGGATATAGAGGAGTTCAAACACAGCACTTGGGAATACAAACTAAATCATAAATGTTGCCCATTCAAAAACACGAATCTGTATAAAGAGACTTTGCAGTAGCACTAAAGCAACTGACTGTTAAAACGAGTTAATAGGTTTAATTAGAACAGAGCATTACGAGTTGTCTCGTATGAAATCGTATATTTTAGAAATAATGTTCTTGTGGATGTCCTTAAATCAGTATTGTTTGGGTTGTCTGTGTGGGGACATTTATAAACGTTCCAGCCCGGGCAACAGATAACATATTGATTACGGGCATCTAAGGCGACATTATTTATATTCAGTTACTCCACATAAACGCACTGTTAGTTGAGAACAGATGAAATAACTTGGGAAAACTTTGGTACATACAGATGGATTCTTTGATCTGAAGTATTGGTGGCTTTCACAATACCAATTATCCAATCAGAATGTGATTGCCACTTCCTGTTTGTCGGTTTTGCCCCAGATACCCAATCAATTTACAGAACTAGCACTAGCGTTTTATTCTCTGATCCTGATGAGGCTCAATAGGGCCACTTAGCGTTAAACGGAGGTTAACACATTGGCAAACGGCTTGCCTTCCAGTTTGTCTTTGCCAGCGATTCCTCGGATGTAAAAGGAAACAAGAGATTTATCTACATGTATTAAACGCAACATATGAAGGTGATAGAAAGATATTCCGGGGTACTGACAAGAAGTCTTATTATCCCACAGGTCAATGTTCTGACTGCATATATAAATACATCACAAGAACCAAACATGATCCCAGTGATGATTTGTATCTCAGTCACGCTTCTATTGTAGATGTGCATGTAGACATCACGAATGACATGACCACATGACCCCTTGCACGGACTTGAGCGGTATTGCACACAAATATTCAAGAGCAATATACAATGTGTAATAGGCCTATCAAGTCACGTGATGGAAAGTGATGAACTGAGTGGCCGTTAGATAGAAGGAACGGCCCAAACGAGGAAAATATATTCCCCATTTAAGCAAAAAATAACACAATAGCAGTTGGCAAGATGCGCGTGAATTTTTATAGGTTAATAATAATCTCTTTGAAATGATAAACTAACTGTATTCGAATTCTATGGCGTCTAGATGGTCGACCAAAGGTCTAAGAAAGAAGAAAAATCTTTTGGAGATTCGCAAAAAATACCGGTGATTTATCAGAACCAGATTGTTGTAACAATGCACCATTCATTATGACTGAAACTGTACTTTAAACCAATACCTTCACGCTTTTATAGGATTTTTATTTTGCATATGGGATATTTCACTTCTTGCGGGTATTAAACACCCAATAGATTGGTGGCCGATATAACACACTGAAGAAATGCTAGCCTAATTCAAGAGATGTACAGTCGAAGACAAAGCGGAAAAAGAATTTTCTGGGTATATCGGGCTGCACATTAATGTAAATTGGCGAGATATCCCACGTACGAGCTGATCGACAAAATGATAGCTTTGTATTAGTTATCGTTCAATCTTGCTGAGTAAAGGTACTATTGCCTGCTATCTTTAGATAGGACGATATATAAATGAAGCCACGGGATATATCACAAGCCACTATTGATTTGATATTTTATAGGCTAAAGTTGGCACCGTATGGATGTCCACGGGGTTCATTCTGTTGATCGATTTCTCTCTCATAAGAACCAGGGGTGAATGGGCTTCCTGTTGATATTTGCTGATATATAAATGTCAAAATTCTGACATTTCACCATGAAACTATGTTTAAAAAAAAAACAGTTGGAAAAATAGACGCTAGTTCGAGCAAGTGCAGTTTTATCCTCACTTTTATCAGATTTGTTCAATTTCAGTGGATCGAACATCTTGGCACTCGATGGTTGAATCTTATCACGTGGTTACCTATTTACGTGGATCATCATCTCCACTGCAGTGACAAAATCAGGATATCTTGTATCCTAATATTTAATGTTAATAACCGGTGGTCCACACGTCCATGTATAAGGAATGTTAACTCTCTATCCATAGAACAAAACACTGAAGGACTGTATATCTTCGACGTTCTCTAGATATCTCATACTCTTTCATCGGCGTGGAATAAGACGTAAAGATTTCTATTAACTCATTACAAAGATGATGTATTTGTATTAACGCTAATAGCTAATGTTTAGTTCTTGAAGTTAGGATCTACCGTTTATAGAGAAACCTGTCCATTCACATGTTATAACTCTAGCTAGTTCCATTAGTGGAAAGAGCTTTAACTCCAGGCCATAAACGTAGTATCTTATAAATTCCCTATAGCCGTGAGATTGAGGCAACTGTCATCCGGCCTTCTCCTCTCTCATTAGATCCCATTTTCTCTTCCGTTGAAGACGTTTCATTAATGGTTTCTAGCTAGTCATTATAGGTTGTCCATAATATAGCCCAGTTTGTCAAACCTGTAGATTTTCTATTTTCAGCCCGTATTCCGGTTGGAGATTCCTTCCGTCATGTAGTGAAATCTCCTTAACGGCCATTAGAAAACTTGCAGTCTTTCGAGATAGGATGCCGTGATATTCTGCGTGTGTAGGCCTATGTTTACGATAAATATATCCTAACATTATTTACTCATAATTGTGAACTCTACCATTATCATTATTGACTGGTACGGAATGAAGTTGGGCAGGTTGTGTGAGCGGAACCGGGATGGGTGACTTCACTGGCACAAGGAATCATGGGTAAATTCAGAATCCAGTATCCTAAAGTATGCACGGTGTTTTTTGTCCATTTATCTTGCATTAGAACACAAACTAATTTTGCCTGGAATAGTTATATTATAAACCTCATAATTCTCAGGTGAACAAAACAGAGGGACTTCATCAGGGCAACCCATCAAATCGGATTTAAACTTTCTTTAGTACGTAGACCAAATATATATTGTGTAGGAAGATTTAGCTCTTTAATCCAACGGGTTGCAACAAACTTATGGATGAGGTGAGGTGGGTCTTGAAATCCCTCTCCCCCGCAGTACACCCCAGGCCTTGCAGGAGTTAACGTTTCATCAAATGTCATACGAGGAACTATCTTCGTATCGGTATCCATTTTAAGGTGTCGTTGATGCGAGTGTAACACAGGTTGAGCGTATACAAACGTTCATAAGCTATCAATTAACATTTGTGCAATTATATTGATCTTATCAACAAATCGACAGCCCTTTTATACAATTTACGTGCAGAATGCCATTTTCTTACTTTATCTGACGTCTTGACTTATTACCGTTCGTGGATGGAATTTGATGGGTTCATTACTTATACGCCTTGACGTATCACTTTATTTTAATTCTTCGCTGCTTTAGGTATTTAGCGTCTTGACTTTGTACTGTACAGTTGTTCATGATTATTCCTTTCTTCTTGTTGTTGTCATCACCTGAACGTCTGGCTCATTATTTGCATGATATGATACTCACATTAGTGTTTCAATACGATGATGGTGGACGTTTCGTCCCCGAGGCTTCCGCTGGCTATACAAAGCATTGTGACTGTGGTTAACATAGCTAAGAATGAAGCGCTCGGTCGATGTTCGGCCTCACAGACATTTGTTCGGAATGAGAATTTGCATTCTACTTAAAAAATAATGTTTTCATAATAGTGCTCAATGGTTATTTTACTCAAGGTTAGTATGAGAACGTTTATATTCTATAAATAAGAAAAAATTTCAAGTTTATTTATAAACTTTCCCACACTAACCGTGCGTAAAATAACCATTAAGCACGCCTATGAAAACATCATTTTTATTCTATTGCACTACTTACATTGGTTATCAACAAAGATGATAATGAAAGGTGGAAAAAATGTGATAAACTTTGACAATCTTTCTCCCCTTTGTTGAAAAAAACCTCGTCCACTGATATTGACACGGTGCTCCAGTCTGAGATGGCATCGTCCTAATATCAGTGCACGAGTTTATGTGGTCTCTCAAATGGGAGTGTTTCTGTTAGCTAAGACAGGCGGTGTGGAACATACGTAGATACAGGTTTATTTGTGTCGTTTTGTTAATCCATTTCACGATGGAAACAACAGTTAAACTTGAGAAGGAAATCCCATTTTATAATTTATTTGTTGGTTTTATTCGATTGTTACCTGTATAAAAGCAGACTTCCCTTTCTTCACCCGACTTGTGAAATAGTATCTCGCAAATGAACACCTGCACTTGACGCGTGTTGATTTCAATTAACCGTATTAAACGTTTTAGATATATGCACGGTTGGCGCGATGTTATTGGTACAAGTGTTATAGAATAATATTTTTCCCGTTTAGACCGCTTCTTATATCTAACGGTCACATAGTGCATCAATTTTCATTGGATGACTTGATATGTGTATTACATCATTGCTCTTGGATATTTCTCAAGTCTGTGCAAGGGCCGTGCAGGCATGTCAATTAAGATGTCTACATGAACAGCTACATGAAAAGCACTAAAACGCAACATTTAAAGGTGGTGGAAAAAGATGTCGGTGTACTGACACGAAGTCATATGACTTCACAGGCTAATCTTCTGACTGCATAATTTGTATCTCAGCCACGCTTCTATTGTAGCTATGTAGACATCTTGAATTCCATGCCCACACGGCCACACAGCTTGGGCGGTATTATATACAAATATGCAAGAGCAATGATGTGATAGCACTATCGAGTCATCTGATGGAAAGTGATGAATTATGAGACCGTTAGATAGAAGCTCACATGGGGAAAATATTGGTAGAATACAAGTTCTTATATATTCTGTGAGGCCCGACGCCGACCAAGCGATTCATTCTCCACCATGTTAACCACAGTCACAAACTACAATCATCATGATTTGTACAGAGCCTCGTGGACGAAACGTTTACCAGCAGAATCTAACCATATGCAAATAACAGTTAGCATCGCTGATATACAAATCATCACAGGGATCGTTTTTGGTTCTTTTGAACTTTTTAGATATGCAGTCTGAATATTGGCATGTGTAGACTTCTTGTCTGAGAGCCAGCATATTTTTTTCCGCCACCTTAATAATTCATGTTGCGTTTAATTGATTTATTACCGTTCGTGAATGAGCTTTGATATTTTTCTCACTTCACGTCACGACATATGGTCATTTGTGAATGAACGTTTCTTAATTAACACCTATTTGCGAATCGTCCAGTGGTTTTGTTTTTTAACAACTTGGCTTGGTGCTGTACCAGTTTGCATGTTAATGGCGTTTTTTGTTGCTGTTATCATCACTTAAACGTCTGACTCATTATTTGCATGATATGATCTTCACCAGTGTTTCACGTTGAAGAGTGCTAATTGATGGAGGGTATAGTCGCATCAAAGACAAACTATCCATGCGGCGACGAGTAGGCTACCCCTACATGTACATGGAAAACCGTACGAGATCTAATAGTTTCCTGCAACGATAAACTCACCAATTCATATAGTGGGAATATTTTTCCCCCTTTTTGTAGTTATGTTGTAAATTAGTTGCAGAAGGTTGGCATTTCTTCAAACATAAAGCTGAGATGAGTTGAATCTGTCCGATATACGATAATTATCTAATCTAATGACCTTATCAGTAGTTGTGTGTAAACTGTTGCGTCGGCTGCGGCCAATAGCAACACAACCTTCGTTTCCACACAACAGTGGAGCTATGAATCAATGGTGAAGTCAGATGCCACCTATCGTAATTTCGCACCATCATACTATCACCATCTCTGTAAAATGGAGGCCTTGGGGCAACAGTTTCAGACATGTGTAATGTAGATTTCCTCAGATAGAAACAGATTCAGAAGTATTTAGCGATTCTCCTGATACAATACTGGACTGGGCACTATTTTTCGTGACACCATAGATGAATCAACTCCTACCATCAGGGACAATTCTTTGTTTCATGAAAACAAAACACTATATGGATCACCCATGTAACTGGCTCATTTCTCCTCTGTCGACTGCTCAACCCTCTCAACCTCAACACACGATTGGAAACTAAGCCCGTTACATGGCCCAGATGGATGCCCAAAGTGGTAATATCCAGTTTATGACGTAGTCTGAATCAGCCTCATCGGTCCAGAGCAATTCGCTAACAGAGAGCCACAGCCCGGATAGAGAACTAGACGTCATGCTGCACCGCCATAGTGTTTGTGTAACAATATTGCATTAGTTAGAGGTTTTTGATGCAATTATCGTCTTGGTGTCGTTCTCCATGGATGTAGCCTTTTCTTTAATATCAGTCGATTCATCAGCTCGAGATGCCACAGGGTTGATGGTACTACTCCGGTTGTGGAGAGTGACACGCATAGTCAATGGTATGTGTGGATTTGTTATTTGATCTTGAGAAACGTTATGACAGTATACATATATACATCTATTTTTCTCTTCCGTTCATGATTGGCCTTGCCATCCGTGCATCTTATCCGATCTGGTTCGTGAACTGTCTTGCCTTCCGTATATCTTACCCGATCTCGTTCACGATTGGCCCTGCCTTCCGTACATCTTATCCGATCTCGCATTATCATCATAACCAGAACGACCAGATTTACCTAATATATAGGTGTAACTGGCTACTGAATATGACATCGACCCACGGTCTCTGGGAATCCGGGTTTCTTTTGCCAACATTTTTTTGTGGATTACATCAGCCATTAATCAGGTGATAAATTTCATGCATATTCGACATCCGTGACCGGTCAAAGTAATCAAACTGCAAATTTCCCTGAAGCAGCTTCCTGTTCAAATGCTCTCAATGCCGAGAGGTTCTTCTACTTTCTTTCGGTGTATTCTCCCCAGGTATAGAAGTATATACATCTTGAAATTTGTGTGCGTCGTCTTCAATTCAGATATTTTTTCTTTCGATTGTGGTCTCGCTTTACAAATGAAAAATGTGGGCCATTAAATTTTCCAGGCCAGAGTATTTGATCACCTTAATCTGTTTAAAACATAACAATTGTAGTGGCGAGTTCTGAGGATCGTTGCCCACCTTCAATTTGGAAACAAAAGATGTCATATTGAATTTCCTTGTCTGCACTCCTCGAAACAAACAAACATTGGCCAAACATCTTCAATTGCTTTTGTATGCTTTAAACCTGGGTCTAAGGAAACGTTCCTCTTGAATTTGGGCTCAATCATGCCCGTGGTCACGAGTATTGCTGAAAAGATGGCTTTCGCTTTGTTAGCCATAAGAGACATTTGTTTTATATATTTGGAGAACAGTGGCAATAGAAACTTTCGATTTATTCAATGTCGAGAATGTCCGGGAGAGGACATTCATCCTTAGTGTGAAGTACATTAATGCGGCAAAGAAATTTAAACATAATTGTACGTGTATCATAATTACACGCCAGGCCCAATCTAAAGCATCTCGTGCCGGATAAATGCAGCGAGACCACTGAAAAACAACGAAGCTATCTTCGAGCAAACCATGCTCTCGGTTCTTTTTTCAAGGTTGCAGTCGGCATTCACAATCGCATTATGTTGGACGGAAAGGCTTATTGTCAAACGCATCTATCGAATTACTCTGGCGATGTGTCCCTCTAGGCTGGGTTTACATTGGATATCCCGAACCTTCCTTTAATTGAGAAAACGTTCCTTCGCAGAAAAAATGGGATTAGACAAGAGATTCGGAAGGAAAAATGCACTTCACTGTGTTGCCCGACAGCTCTGTGATTTTGTCGAGAGAAGCTAGAAAATACGAAATCAATGTCGAAGAGTGAATGAGCCTGTAATTCATTTTAGCCGAGCTTCAGTATATATTTTTTTGCAGGGGTTATAATGTCAGTGAAGACGGACGTAGACAAAAAGATACACGAACAGAAGACAGCGAGAATAAAAGTCGAGGAAGAAGTGGAGCGCATGCGCGGGTCAATAGAAGTCCTTCAAGTTAGTCTGGTCTTCACGTTCATGATGTTCTCACCCGAACTATCACATATCTCACTTTGTACAAACAATTAATGAACTTAACCAACCACACATTGTGCCATCGCTATATCATACTAGTGGGTTCAGCTGTTGTATCCTGACCATTTACTGGTCATAATGTATTAGCAGAGCGTTAGACTAAGTGCACGGGTATGTTTAATGCCTGCTCATCTTCATCCAAGGCCAGGTCGATTCATGAGGGTGTGATTGGGATGATGACTCTTCTGACTATTATTAGGTGTGCGCAGTATAAACCGGAAAACAGAGAAGGAATCATTGAATATGAGGGTTTACCACAACAAATTTAGATCTGTATCATCTGTTGGTGGTTGACGTCAAATAGTTTGTGTTTTAGGCAATTTACTGATGTGTACCTGTTGGATTTGCTTGAAAATTCAGAATTACCCATAATTTTAAAAGATCATATCGAGCTAATCGTACTATACTGAAGCATACATACATGTTGTGCATGATATTTATATTTGGACAAATGAGTAGTAAAACAAAGTGACGAATGAAGGAACTTGAAATTCCCAAGCGTCAAATGCGTTCTGTATATCAACGAAAGGATTGAGTAATAATATCACTCCGTAACCATCTATTCCTATAAAAAAATATTCTATTGTCCGCTAAAGCTTTAATTTGTTTGGCAATAAACTTTTGTGGCACTCGGTGTCTGCTAAAATCAATTCTGTCTCCATATCAAGCGTAACGAATCGTGTTCATACATTTTGGGAGATTTTTTTTGTTATTGATCAGTCTAACTTACAGCGATTAATAGTCAGTGACGTCAATGGAAATTACTCTTGAGCTCGGCTGAGATGTTTTAATGTTAGGGATACAATGCCGAGATGGAGAATGTTAGATGGTTTCCGTAATTACAGCAATTTTCTCCACTAGAAAACCAAGATAACGCATGAACAAGAATACTTAAGTATTGAGACTGATGTTTTTCTGACAGAGCGCGAGCGATAATAAAGCAGTATTCGAATCCATGACCACGAATTCAGAGAAGACAGTAAATTCGAAAGTCCTGTTTTTCAACATTTGTTAGCCATTACAACGTTCCGAATCAATAATGATAAGATTTTTTCCCCACAACTATCCGCATGTAAAATGTGTTAGCCTTTAGAACTCTGCACCAACAATACATTGGTGTCGTCTGCAATAGCTCCCAGATAGCAGCCGACATTTGAAAAGATTTGATATAAGGTTCAAGCAAACTTTGTATGAAGATAAAATATTTTATGGATTTATATTATTCTAATTAGATTATTGTTGAAAAGACGTCAGGTGATGATATCGACCAAATATCGACAAAATATCGACCAAATGTTTTCGTTGTACGATCGCGAGAATGATCATGTGTGTATAGTGAACAAACGTTGTTGAGGGAAACATCGTCAATTCAATGAACAAACTTATCGCCATAAAAGTGTTCACGAAACCTTACATCAGTGTTGTTCTAAAGCAGGTTTGCTATCTGAGCTACTGTAATCATTATTTTCCTATCCTCGAATATGCAAGGAGTATGGAATATCCCTGACGGCTGTGAACAGAAGCCAATTATCGAGCGATGACCAACTTTGAATCCGGTGAACGGCTAATTTAGTTTCAAGTTCAAATATAACATATACCGATTTTGCTATGATACTAATAAGGTACTTCACGAGCACTTCAGAAGTGCATATTAAAGGTACGTATCCTTCTGTAGAAGAGTGGATGAAGTGCCTTGCCATATAAGGACATTGAAGTGCCTCATATATTCTAATTAGGTACTTCAAGAGCACTTCAGAAGTGCCTTTGAAGGTTACCCTTCTGTGGAAAGGTAGATGAAGTGCCGTTGCAGTACCTTATTAACATATTTGAGGCACTCTTCAAAAATACTTCCAAGTGACTTCATTGTGACTTCAATGGCATTGCCACAAAACAATACCCACACTGCAAGCACATTTCTGACTCTGAGCGTTGCACATCAAGGATAAAAAATGGCCACACTTTAAAGTTACTTCAAAGTTACTTCAAAGACACTTCTGGACAGTAAGGGAGGACATTCATTCTTAGTGTGAAGTACATTAATGCGACAAAGAAATTTAAACATAATTGTTCGTGTATCATAATTACACGCCAGGCCCAATCTAAAGCATCTCTTGCCGGATATATGAAGCGAGACAATTGAAAAACAACGAAGCTATCTTCGAGCAAACCATGCTCTTGGTTCTTTTTTCAAAGTTGTAGTCGGCATTCACAAACGCATTAGGTTGGACGGAGAGGCTTATTGTCAAACGCATCTATCGAATTACTCTGGCGATGTGTCGCTCTAGGCTGGGTTTACATTAGATATCCCGAACCTTCCTTTAATTCAGAAAACGTTCCTTCGCAGAAAAAGTGAATTAGACAAGAGATTCGGAAGGAAAATTGCACTTCACTGTGTTGCCCGACAGCTCTGTGATTTTGTCGAGAGAAGCTAGAAAATACGAAATCAATGTCAAAGAGTGAATGAGCCTGTAATTCATTTTAGCCGAGCTTCAGTATATATTTTTTTGCAGGGGTTATAATGTCAGTGAAGACGGACGCAGACAAAAAGATACACGAACAGAAGACAGCGAGAATAAAAGTCGAGGAAGAAGTGGAGCGCATGCGCGGGTCAATAGAAGTCCTTCAAGTTAGTCTGGTCTTCACGTCCATGATGTTCTCACCCGAACTATCACATATCTCGCTTTGTACAAACAATTAATGAACTTAACCAACCACACATTGTGCCATCGCTATATCATACTAGTGGGTTCAGCTGTCGTATCCTGACCATTCACTGGTCACAATGTATTAGCAGAGCGTTAGACTAAGTGCACGGGTATGTTTAATGCCTGCTCATCTTCATCCAAGGCCAGGTCGATTCATGAGGCTGTGATTGGGGATGATGCCTCTTATGACTATTATTAGGTGTGCGCAGTATAAACCGGAAAACCGAGAAGGAATATGAGGGTTTACCACAACAAATTTAGATCTGTGTCACCTGTTCGTGGTTGACGTCAAATAGTTTGTGTTTTTGGCAATTTACTGATGTGTACCTGTTGGACTTACCCATAATTTTAAAAGATCATATCAGGCTAATCGTACTATACTGAAGCATACATACATGTTGTGCATGATATTTATATTTGGACAAATGAGTAGTAAAACAAAGTGACGAATGAAGGAACTTGAAATTCCCAAGCGTCAAATGCGTTCTGTATATCAACGAAAGGATTGAGTAATAATATCACTCCGTAACCATCTATTCCTATAAAAAAATATTCTATTGTCCGCTAAAGCTTTAATTTGTTTGGCAATAAACTTTTGTGGCACTCGGTGTCTGCTAAATCAATTCTGTCTCCATATCAAGCGTAACGAATCGTGTTCATACATTTTGGGAGATTTTTTTTGTTATTGATCAGTCTAACTTACAGCGATTAATAGTCAACGACGTCAATGGAAATAACCTTTGAGCTCGGCTGAGATGTTTTAATGTTAGGGATACAATGCCGAGAAGGAGAATGTTAGATGGTTTCCGTAATTACAGCAATTTTCTCCACTAGAAATCCAAGATAACGCATGAACAAGAATACTTAAGTATTGAGACTGATGTTTTTCTGACAGAGCGCGAGCGATAATAAAGCAGTCGTCAGCGGTATTCGAATCCATGACCACGAATTCAGAGAAGACAGTGAATTCGAAAGTCCTGTTTTTCAACATTTGTTAGCCATTACAACGTTTCCGAATCAATAATGATAAGATTTTTTCCCCACAACCATCCGCACGTAAAATGTGTTAGTCTTTAGAACTCTGCACCAAAAATACATTGGTGTCGTCTGCCATAGCTCCCAGATAGCAGCCGACATTTGAAAAGATTTGATATAAGGTTCAAGCAAACTTTGTATGAAGATAAAATATTTTATGGATTTATGTTATTCTAATTAGATTATTGCTGAAAAGACGTCAGACGATGATATCGACAAAATATCGACAAAATATCGACCAAATGTCTTCGTTGTACGATCGCGAGAATGATCATGTGTGTATAGTGAACAAACGTTGTTGAGGGAAACATCGTCAATTCAATGAACAAACTTATCGCTATCTAAGCTATTGTAATCATTATTTTCCTATCCTTGAATATACAAGGAGTATGGAATATCCCTGACGGCTGTGAACAGAAGCCAATTATCGAGCGGTGACCAACTTTGAATCCGGTGAACCGCTAATTTAGTTTCAAGTTCGAATATAACATATACCGATCGCTTCGTGATGGACTAAATACGTTCTGTTCTGATATGTCATAATAGGTCGATACATACACCATTTTCAATGAGTAAATGCTATTAAGTACCACTTTCACTGGTAATTCTTTTTTTCAGAAAGAAGTGGAGAATTTGAAAAAGCGCCTACAAAAATACGAAACTAAGAGCAATAGTAATGAGAACAAGTCTGAAAAAAGGAAGTCCACTGATTGTAACAATTTATCACCTGGTGAGTATGAGATATTCAACGGTTTAATCATTTTATCACGAGAATGACAACGATCTCTCCTGTTCAGTACGACATCATGGAATCCTCCGATTGAGACGTACACTCCACTTCTTACTTCTTCTCCCGATTGGTAACGCCATTCCATCATGAAAGCTTTGCAGCTTGTTTCCGGATGGTAACGTTTCCAGTATAACAGGCTGTTTCCTGACGTGGGAATTTGATAGACTTTTCCTGGAAGATAACGTTATTCGGCTCAAAAATTGGGCAAACTGTTCCCAGATGGTAAAGTTATTCCACCAGGGAATTTGACAGACTATTCTCATATTTTCATTAACAGAACTGGTAGAGACATTATATATGTCTTCCATAAAACGTGTGAAACCCTGACATATTGAGGGACCACCATATGCATCCATGCGTAGCGTGTAAATAGTGAAGCTTGAATGAGATGAGATGAGATTTTACGACCCACCTAGTTCCGCCTGAACGGGACTGTTGCTAGCTGACGAGTATCTCGACTCAGCCCATTGTTTTTGTATTGATGCGGGAAAGGCCTATTGTAATTTACCCAAGTTAGTTGTATTATGTATTAAAATGACCAGTCTGTTATCCCATCGTTTCAGAGCCAAGTGACAGTTGGTAAAGCAATGTGCTCTCATGCCTAATCTGTCATTACAGGCAATGAATGACAGTGCCCGTGGGATAGCAGCGACCGACATGCATGAAGTGACCATTCCTATGGTGGCCGATAAGGGACATCGCTAGGTATGTGGTTTGGTAACACGAAGGCAGGATGCGAAGCGCGAAGGCAGGATGCGAAGCGCGAAGTCCAAACAGGAAGGCAGGATGCGAAGTGCGAAGGCAGGATGCGAAGCGCGAAGGCAGGATGCGAAGCGCGAAGTCCAAACACGACTTCGCGCTTCGCATCCTGCCTTCGTGTTTGGACTTCGCGCTTCGCATCCTGCCTTCGTGTTTGGACTCCGCGCTTCGCATCCTGCCTTCGCGCTTCGCATCCTGGCTTCGTGTTTGGACTTCGCGCTTCGCATCCTGCCTTCGCGCTTCGCATCCTGCCTTCGTGTTTGAACTTCGCGCTTCGCATCCTGCCTTCGCGCTTCGCATCCTGGCCTTCGTGTTTGGACTTCGCGCTTCGCATCCTGCCTTCGCGCTTCGCATCCTGCCTTCGTGTTTGGACTTCGCGCTTCGCATCCTGCCTTCGCACTTCGCATCCTGCCTTCGTGTTTGGACTTCGCGCTTCGCATCCTGCCTTCGCACTTCGCATCCTGCCTTCGTGTTTGGACTTCGCACTTCGCATCCTGCCTTCGCGCTTCGCATCCTGCCTTCGTGTTTGAACTTCGCGCCTCGCATCCTGCCTTCGCGCTTCGCATCCTGCCTTCGTGTTTGAACTTCGCGCTTCGCATCCTGCCTTCGCGCTTCGCATCCTGCCTTCGTGTTTGGACTTCGCGCTTCGCATCCTGCCTTCGCACTTCGCATCCTGGCTTCGTGTTTGGATTTCGCGCTTCGCATCCTGCCTTCGTGTTACCAAACCACATACCTGAAACAATGCAGCGATGTCCCTTATCGGCCACCATACCACATTCCAGATATATTTGATGCTTGAACATGAACCGTGGGAGTCAACAGTACGCTATGGAGTGACCGTGTCTGAAATATATTCAACCATTAGGTGCCTGAATCCATTGATTGTTCACAGATTACCGACACACAAGTGAATATGCCTAAATGCAGTACCGAGTAGTGACTCACGCATTCGCTATTTGGTGCATACATGCAGTATGGATATACCAGTGACTATGCCCGAGCTATTACGTGCTCAACTGGGGTATCGGCATACAAGTGATTATGCTGGAGCTAGTAGGTGCCTGATTGGTCTATCGAGTTACATGTGCCTATGACCAAGATATTGGTACCTACTACAGTCACCATGGGCAGGGGTAAAATAACTATGCTGTACACAAAGTTGAATTTCAGCATGCTGTGATTTGTACAGGGGTAAACAATATAATGAAATGACGCTGATCTGTCACTGTTAGCATATTGTTTACATGCAGTGATTTGTTCAGAGTGATCTTGACCGTGCCATTTGGTGAATGGAGCATGCGATTATTCATGCACGCGTAACCCATAGCATGAAAGGGAGACATTGTTAACGAGGGTGATCGACAGTATGAATTCCTCGTGTTCCAGTTGTGTTAACTTTTAGCATGCGGTGCTTTTGGTTATTTTGGGATTACACTATCATTTAGAAAGTGATCGTATAACAGTATTTTCGTTATTTTGGGATTACACTAGTGTAATCCCAAAATAGTGTAATCCCAAAATAACGAAAATACTGTTATACGTGTAATCCCAAAATAACGAAAATACTGTTATACGTGTAATCCCAAAATAACGAAAATACTGTTATACGATCACTTTCTAAATGACAAAATAATATCTTCCTATGTAAGGAGGTAGTTCAATACTAGCTAACAGTTACATTGTGCTTGTTAGAATGCAGTGGATCAACGAGGGTCAAAATGACTTGATCGTGTCCTAGCAGAACATGTGGTTAAATATGCGAGTTAATGACAGTAGGAAATGATCGTGTCCTAGACATAATAATCCAGAGACTTAATGAGGGTAGCAGACGGTTGACTTGCTCGTCAAACGCAACATATAAAAGATGCCGGTGTACTGACAAGAAGGCTGATCCAACAGGCTAATCATCTGACTGCATATCGAAAAACATAAGAACCAAATATGATCCCTGTGATGATTTGTATCTTTATAGCCACGCTTTTGTTTTGTTCTGGTTGAACTATCTGTTTACATAGAATGGATTAATGATGATAACCGAGAGGATGATTTGACCGTCTCATATCTGTGTGTTAGCTGTTAACGATATACCTAAATTCTACTGGACTCCCAAAATGCATAAAACATCACACCAAACTCAAGTTATAGCTGGTTCCAGAAGTTGTACAACTAAACTTCTGTCCACTTTGTTAACAATAACCCTGCAGGCAGTTAAATCATTTTGGGGAAATTATTGCGCTGCCATTTCAAGAAATTCACATGTCGAATTTGGATATTTATAAGCTCAAAAAGTCTTACGGAAGAACTTGATGGCAAATGACACATAGACATTTATCTAAATCTCTCCACTCACTATTCTACTATTCCTCATCAGAACCTCACTGAACACCTTAATTCATTAATAATATCGGTGTTCAATAAAACTGATCAACGATATGCTAATGTCAAAAGCCTTTCTTCAGTTGTACGGCACCTGCAGAATGTCATTCTTGGAGAGTTACTTCGTTCATAGTATTGCTTGAATTTCTCATTGAAAATATTTATGTTAAATTATGTAATACTATATACCAACAGCGTATTAGGGGGTGAGGATTAGTTTTGATGTCAAACTCAAGGTTATTTCACTCATATGGTGACAGCCTGTTTGAATGGTGGAGGAAACCGGAATATCCGTTGAGAATTACCGCCTGTCGGCACGTAATTGGCAAACTTTCACACATGCACCAGCGGGGCTCGAACCCGTGCTGGTTCAGCGGTGTGAGGCTAGCAATCACCAGCATACGTTGATAAACCACTTGTATCACTGACGTCCCTACTCTCCTTGTTCCCCCCGCTGATTCACATCGCCAAGTCTCTTGGCCGTAAGGGGGCGCTTTATCTGGTTACCCAATCGCCGTGCCGTAATAGCTCGGAGATAACCAGATTCTTCATACTAACCACGATTGGCTAACTACCTCACGTGATCGAAATTACGTCATACCTTCATGATAGTGAGATCACGACTCTCACGTATTGTGGAAGCCATGCCAATATTTTGACAGCGACACGCTCTCTTACCGCATCTCTCAAAGGAACTTTTCCCAGTCTTTATTACAGTCAACATTCAATTCAAAATCTGAAACAATTGAACGGTGTTTTAACGTTACCATTCTAGGCAGCTTGATTTCCTTATATACTCATGACGATAAAGCGTGGTCTTATCAGTGGGATATTAACAACATTTTAAAGATTTATTTGTTAATTATTTGAAGGTATCAGTGAGCAAATGTTTGCAATCAGTTGACGAACCTTACTAAACAATGGAGGAAGTTATCCAAAAATCTGTTCACTCTTAACTCAGAAATTAACGTAATTAGAGCTGTTTTGCCGTCCGTTTATTGTTAGTTTTGCCATTAACGACATATGAACGTTTGAAAAGGGACACAACTCATATTGCCAAGACTCTTCCGTAAGAGTGATATTCATTTGTCATTGGTGGTTGGCCTGTGCAGAGCGCCCCCTTACGGCCAAGAGGCGCGAAATATGCGATGTGAATCAGCGGGAGGAACAAGGAGTGTAGGGACGTCAGTGATACAAGCTGAATAGTATGAGCGTATCAACAGCGAAGCATCTTAGACCACTCGGCCATCGAGGGCCCTTCTCAGCGTATCAGGTATCCCAGTGTGTACAAATGGTGAACCACTTTTGGCAGAATTATCTGTTCTCGTATGAATGCGCCTATTGTCGAAAGATAACCATTCTAGAAGCACATTCTTTTTCATTCACCAAACGCTATATAGACGATCTCTTAGCACTGGATAATCCCTATATTATCGACGCTGTGAAGGATATGTTCACTGGGTCTGTATGAAACTTCTGATAGCCACGAATGAACATAATATCTGTACATCATATCTATACATATCATATCTGGAACTATACCTTTACCACTTTCTCTCACGTCGATTCTACAAAAAGAGAGAAGACTACGATTTTGACATAGTCAACTATTCATTTCTGGATAGCAATATTCCAGGACCTGTACACGGCGTGTACATACCCTGGTGGCATTTGCTAATCTTAGCGAGCTGAGGGAATTTTGCATTTCATTAGGTAATTACTATTAGCATGTAGACGTAATCTACCGTGTATTTGGACCGATGCAAACTGCCTATACGTATTACGTCACATGTTTACCCTGTTTGAAAGAGCCAATGAAATTATCTGTAGGTAGTTTGTTGACGAGAATCCAGACAAAAGGGTAAACACCCAGACACGAGGGGAGCGAATGTGAGATGCGGCGTGAGACCAGCTGCAGATTGCAGCTGTGGCAATTAGCTACACTATTTCTGGCACTCATAGCGCATGATTGTTTGCCTTTTTTCAGATGGCGATCGATATTACAAACAGCCTAAACATATTTGGAAGAAATAAATCAGTCGTACTTCGCAGGAGAAAAAGTGGTCTCTCTTTTGTGATGGGGGACACTCATTTGCGTACACTTCGCCATCCATAAGATGGCTTGCGAATCGTGTGTCTCTATTATTGCGGAGCGATATCCGGTACTTTACCGGATTCTGTTCGGCCTTCATCCGGCGGAGAACAGACTCGAGAAATCTGATAAATTACAGGTTTTCATACCACTTCTGAAACAGATATTGCCTGGGCTTACAAAATATATAGGTATGTATAACTTTCGTATCACCCAAGAGGTGTGGTGGATCTGAAATTTTGAACAAGTAGTTCATCACATGACTCGAAAATGGCGAGTTACGTTGGGGTTACGTCGGTAGAATTTGGCTGATTGGCTGACGAAGTCACGTGGTATTGATTTCTGGAAATTCCCTCTCGCAGTTGCCGAAAGTAGGCTGAAAATGGATACATACGATCCCAGGGTCAGTCTTACCGAGTATAGATGACCGAGATGGTTACAGGTTGGGGGGACACTCCAAGGACGCTTGATTTCGCTTTTAATATGGAAGTCATGGAGGTGTGTCTGTTGCAAGGCAAATGATTGCCCCAAATTTAGATATCCGGGACCAATCAGACGCGGCCTTTTCAGACACACCTTAATATACGCAGATAACACCTGATCCAGCATGGTATCTGTCAAAAGTATCTACGTATGATTGTACGATGGGTTCGGATGTTGCGTTTGCGAGATCATGTGCAATCCGTGACGATTTCAAAATCGCACAGAATATTATTGCATAAACTTGACAAACAGGGCTACTCCACCAAACTTTTCCATTGAAAGTTGTCAAATTCCGGGATGAATATCGTTTGCTGACAGAAAAGTAGGGTCTTAGCGTGCTAGATCTCGTTACTTATGTCTAATTCCGCTTAACCCGGGCTAGGGTCTGTGAGAAAATCATGTGGTTTACATCTCCATGGTGTTCAATTGAACAGGCACAGTCAACGCGTGACTGAAATACATATTATGAAAAACTGTCATTCATTTGCATAAAGAATAATGGTCAGTGAATAGGATTTTAGGTAAAGAACATCATCATGTCTTGCTGACATCATTGAAAACTGTTAACCGCTTGTGTTATTATTTGTGTGTCATACATATATGAAATTGGTGATAACTCTCACACGAAATAGGTATATTGACGCGGAAATTGTTTTATGGACGACGACTGAATATTGAAGTTCGGATCTGACGCCTGCTATCGTATTATACATAATAGGGCTGACGTAGTTCGATTAGCGTGCGCGCGCGCTTTGAGGGAGGAAAACCCCACTCTTGGTAAAGCCACGTTCACATGACCAGTAGAGGACGGAGCAAGAGACTAACCGTCTCCATGTCCCTGTTTAGACCCAAGTCAGTTAATGGGGCCCAAACTAGCCGTCTCCGTGTCCCTGTTCAGGCCCAACTCAATCAGTAGGGCCAGAGTAAGAGACTAACCGTCTCCTTGTCCCTGTTCAGGCCCAAGTCAGTCAGTCGCGCCAGAGCAAGACATTAATTTATGATAATATGGCTGTTATATAATATTGATGTGAGTTATGTCATATTTCCACTTGTCTTTGCCCTCTTATAAACCTGCATAGAAATGGTCAAGTGGTTTATTTCGCAGACATGCTTGTAATTACCACTGGCAATTTAATGTCCTTCTCTTGTGGTCACGTGTCCGATTCCTGCATGCAACTCACCCATCCAGCACATCTAGGCACTATATAGTAAACTACAGGGATATTAATCACATGGAAGTATTCTAGAAAAATAAAGAAAAAAAACTAACTGCCGGCCAAGTGTACACGGAATACATGTATATATACTTATATCTATAATATATATTTTACGATAGAAGGTATACCTAATGTATACTACATACCGGTAGTGTTTTATTCAAGAATATCTGATTAATAAACCGTTAGTTTGCGAGTGCCGTAGACCCAGCACTGTCTGTGCTGCACTAGAAAAGTGTTATCTTTAATCGAACGATCTAGTGCATGCGTATGAAGCTGTTAGCTGCCGAGTGTTACATGTAAGATCTGTGTTGTTATATTCAGGATACTATCCATATATCGCTGTGTACAGGTATTGAACATCGCAGAGGTGCTGCTTGAGCGAACCCCAGTATCGATGAATCACATCGGTCCTGCCAGATCCAAATATCAGACAGAACAGCGTCTGTTATAGATTTGGAAGCTGATTCCTGTTTACTTATTACAATAATTATGGAGATGATCTTTCGCTCATTGGATCTGGAGCAGTCCTCCTTCGGCATACAATAACGTAATTGTAGCTTCTTGTAGACCAGCCAGAAGGTGGGGTTTTGGTTGTGGGGCATGGGGCAAGAATGATGGCTGTTATTTGGGCAAGGAATGGCAGGAAACATTTGTCAAAATGACAGTCTGGATATAGGGGATAATCTCACATATGAGTGGACATGAATGGATTTGACAATGGGAAATTCACGATGTAATAATCGATAATGCCGGTGTAATAAGCTTATCTGCCCAACCCCCAGGCCTCCCATCTCCTGTCCCTTCCTATCTCCTGTCTCCTTTTCATGTTAAAGGATTGGGACAACTTAGAAGACGGTTCAAGGTACTGTGCCCCCATTATATGGGGTATAACTTTTGAAACAAAAAGAGGGTTTATGGACAATGCGAACGCGGAAAATTGTGCGCTACAATATTTTTTCGCTGAAGACCACCATTCACACGGCATCAACATGGATATTCGCAATGGTCATGTGTATAATATAATTTAAAAGGCAATACCTGAGATTAATATACGAGCATATTTTATCTCGGGCAAAACCTGGCTGCATGTACAGAAGAAAGCAGACTCTTGCTGTTGGTGAATGGCAACAGATATAACCACAGAATCGTTGAGATTTATAAGTCCATTAGATAGGCTTTAGTCAAGCTCGCGCCCGAAAATCTCGGTAATAAAGTTAATCCCGTTACCGTGTAATGTGTGGTGACTTAAGAGGAAGACATAGGATCGGGTCACTAATGTGTTCAACTCGTTCAACCGTTTGATATTATAAAGTCACCGACCAAAAGCAATTATAGTGTGCATCTAGAATATACTCAGGGTGGAATTGTTCTGGCATCTAGACCAGGCAAGATCTTATCAAGATCGTCTGTATCACGGATCAAGTCTGATTTGTCACCATCTGATTAACCCTATCTGGCCTGGGCTTTTTGGGACCTGTTGTGGCCTGGAGGGGGAGGGGGCTAATTATTTTTCTCACCCCTTGAGCTAGGGGGCTGAAACTTACCACACTATACTCTTGGATCAAGCTCTACCAGAAAATGTAAA
Organism: Hanleya hanleyi; assembly: GCA_036873755.1. Classification (NCBI taxonomy): domain Eukaryota; kingdom Metazoa; phylum Mollusca; class Polyplacophora; order Lepidopleurida; family Hanleyidae; genus Hanleya; species Hanleya hanleyi. Next base: position 44,178 of record JAVTVY010010691.1, read on the forward strand.
AATGTAAATCCAAGATGGCCGCTTTGATGACGTCACAGTGACGTCATTTTCAAAAATGACATTTTTAAATCGATTTTTCGGTCAGATGTTCCGATTTTTTTTATATATGCAATTTCTCCGAAATAACTGCATGATAAATTAGTAAATATTGATGTAATGTGAAATAAAATAGTTTTTGCCCACTTTTCATCGCGAAGAAACTGAAATATTGAAGAAATATGACAAAAACATCACTTTTCTGGTACCCCACTTGGCCGCCATCTTGAATTGTCCCATGATCCTCTGCTCGGGGGGTTATGCAAATAGGCTCAAAATAACCTCAAGATGAAAAACTGTGAAGTTACGGAGTTTCAGCTCTGCATTTTTTTGTCGTTCCGGTTATAGCGTAGAAAGATTGGTAGGCCCCTTCCCCCAGGTCAGGTAGGGTTAAGCGATTTTGACTGCTAAGTTCCCTCTATACCGTTATTGCACATGAGCGATAATCGCAATTTATAGAATCTGCTGAAGAACGTATGACTATCGTATCCATAATGGACATAGATAGTACAAGTTAAAAGTAATTCGTCAATGTTATGTGTTGAAAGGCATGGACATTCGGAAGGTTACCGATGTTACACTGTTCGGAACCAAAGTATCTCTATAATCTTCTGGTCACCCTCAACCTGCACATCTGAGATACGGTACTTTTGGATAGGCTCAAATGAATGAGAATTTCATGGGAATATGGATACCGCCACCGTTTAAACTGACCATGGAACCAGATTTCTTACAATTGGGCTATATGTTCATTTTGTTCCATGGCGTCATTCTGTACTAACGTAACGTAAGGTCTATTTTATCACCCAGGAAATTTGTCAGTCAACGCTGTTCAACTCTATCATGCACTTCTGAAATGTCACTCAACGCAGAATGTGGAGTTGCAGGTGCATCACCCACATTATCAACTTGAGTCCACTAGAAGTGATTCCATCTCGGACAGTAAGTATAACTGTCTGATCAAAGAAATATCAGCTACAATACCATGTGATTAGCTTCTCCTTAGATGTAAAATGGAATTCGACATATTTGGCTATACTTTGGGCAAAATTCGACACAACGACAAAAGGGATTGGGTCAAATTGAGCAGATATTTTTGGGTATAAACGTGACGGACCCAAAGGCTTTGGGTCAAATTCCATTTGGACCGAAACATTTTGGGTCGTTTTGATCCAACTATTTTTGGTACGTCACGTCTATACCCAATCCTTTTGACAGTTTACTGGGCAATTCATGGAATAAAGTACAGAACGTAGTTCTGTCTCTGTTGAATCAATGTGGAGTAGGCGCCCCTCCCCAAAGACGCCTCGCTTATGTTCCTTCATTTAGGCGCTATTGGTATTAAATTAT
>JAVTVY010010692.1:0-43384 GCA_036873755.1 Hanleya hanleyi
AGACTGATGGGTTATATACCCGATATGTCAATCCCATTACCAAAATGTTATGGTCAACAGGCCTATTTCCACTTCTGACAATGATGATGTTGCCAATATGAAGTGTTAGCTTCATTAAAAGCAGAGCCTAATGACTTTCATAGGAGGCAGATCTACATTATCCAACCTCAAAATGCTGTTGGCATTATAATTAAAACTGTTGGATCCGTTAAGAAACTGGAGCCTAAAGATTTCGATGCGAGCCGGATCCAAAATGCTAAATCCCACTTCTGATGCTGCCAATATGACTACAACTGTTAGGAATGATGTAATCAAGGGTTTTACTTACCAAAACATTTGCTTTGGTTGGTAGCACGGTCAACATAGACCTTAGCACTGATTACATTTCCAAATGGCATGAACATCTGGGCCAGTTCAGCATCACCAAATTCTTGCGGCAAATGGTAGATGAACAAATTACATCCCTCTGGTCCTTGGTCTGATAAAACAGATTTTTTTTTTAATTATTTAGCTTTCATTTGAACTAAATAATAATATAATAAAGTCATTACTTCAGACAGTAGTGATTCCCCAGAAGAAGAGATATTTATAATGTCAATCCCCCCCATCACTTAAACATTCTGGAGACAATTTTACCCTTCTAGGATAGCCTTCTTCGTTTGTTTTGAATCAATTATCGAGGACTGTGCTATGAACACAATTTACCTTCTTTCTGTGTACCTGGGACGATGGCAGCATGTTGAGCCAAAGCCTGTTGAAACTGACCATAGGCAGCAGCAGGGTACGCAGCTGAAGAACATCAATAGAAACATTCATATTCACTGAGCAAACTTTGTTATCAACACATACACTAATACATTATGATTATTATAGATTAAGAATACTGATCAGCGATACAGATTTTATATTTCTGTAACATCATGATGTCTGGTCTTCATCATTGAAAACTGTTGGACCGCTTCTCTCTTGCAGGAAACTAGCCTGTGTTTATGTACGCTATGATTGTCTTTTTGAATTTGGTGATAATACTGTTTTTGGAATATGGAATAGGTCTTTGGATTATGGACGCGGATATTCTTTAATGGACGACAGCTGAATTATGAATGACAGACTACACGCTTGTAATTAGTCCATTTCATGAATGACTGACGGACAGAAGTAGATATACACTGGAAGTAGAGTTATCATGACCAGATGTATGGAATGTCCATCCATCAGAAAGCTCTATAATAGGCACACAATACAGCTTCTCCGGATTTTAGTGGATCAATTAACACAGAAGTAACACCATATCTAATTGAATACCTGTTGTTTGCACTATGGGTTAACATGATGTGCACCTGATGAAAATATCAGGTACACCCAACAGTGTTCACTTCTTCGGTGAACTGTATCTTGACAATTTTTTATAACATTGTTGTTTATCTATATCTGGTTTACAATATTCTCGTTTATCTCTTTCAGACTTTGTTTATCTTGACATTATGATCTATGGTCATTGTTCACAATGATATATTCTCAATTTCCTTGAAGACGTTATTGCCTTGAAGACATTGTTTATCTTGATAAAATTATGGTCTATGGTCATGGTTCCCACTGATATATACTCAATTGCCTTGAAGACATTGTTGTTTATCTTGAAAACATTATGATCTATGGTCATTGTTCACAATTGTATATTCTCATTCGATTATGATGTTATCTTCACGACATTATGGCCTAAGATATTGATATTCTTGTTCTGAGACATTTATCCTGATGGTATTCATGCCCAGTACAGTATCCTATATTCTATTGTTCTGAGACATTTATCCTGATGGTATTCATGCCCAGTACAGTATCCTATATTCTATTATCGGAATATAGTCCGATCTTCTTGTGGCATAATAATGCTACTTCTGCATTGTATATACTTTTCCGCAGAGCTTTTTCGTTCAAAGGGACATGGTATAGCATAGTAAGAGGTGAAGTATTGGGCAATACATATAATATAAGTACATGTGTAATAATAACAGGAGAGTTCAACAAGGGTAGATAATTAATGAGAGCATAATGATATTTTCTTGAAATAGTAGGATAATTTGAAGCATAATTAAATGCACATTGACACCAGTTATCAATAGTAAAAAATCTGCCCCAACTCTAGACATAGAAAAGTACGAACCACAATTCATGTAGGGTGTCATGCGTCAATGCACCTGTTGCTCTCAGGGCAAATCTTATGGTCTAAGGATTACTTTCAATTATATCGATAGTCCAGGATTACAAAGTTTATCCTGACAAAATTCTAGATGACATCTACTTTGATGACATTATTGTCTACTTTGATGAGATCATTGTCTATTTTGCTGATATCACTGTGAAGAGCTCAGAAGTTTATGCAATTTCTACATAATCAAATATTCAGTAAAGGAGACTTAAGAGAGATAATTAGATTTGATGCTGTGTTCAGCAATATAGCTAAATAGCGACGACTGAAGGAGTCTTAAACAACGAGTTCAGCATGAAATATAGAAAGTTGTGTTGTAGACATACGAGACACACCTATGCCTGTGTATGGCTGAACGCCTGCGTAAGCTTGTTGTAATGGGTCACCGTTGGCTACAGCTTGAGCTGAAAGGAGCACTGAGAATTAGAAAAAACGACAAATACTGGGGGTTAAAACACGGTCATTCCAAAGCACACATATATATATCAACATTCAAGGACAATTAAGGATGTAGTCACACACAGGTCAGAGGTTAGGAACGTGCAGAAAGAGACAAAGAATCCTTGAGTGTAAATTTCATATGAACACAAATGCTGGAAGATAATAGTTTTTTTACACAAATTCTTTGCAAATTCTCAATTCTTAATATGCATAAATGTAATTTAAATTTTGGTCAAATTCTATCTCTCCTTCTGGGTACACACATGGAGAATCATGGGTACACACATGGAGAATCATGGGTACACACATGGAGAATCATGGGTACACACATGGAGAATCATGCGTACCGAACATCTTTATTAAAATCGTCACAATGTGATGAAGTGGAAAATGCAACTGATTATATGATTTTAACATTGTCAGTGATGTCACTAACTTTCGAGGTAATAGCTGCTTAGGCAAGGAAGCGGGTGGTCACAAAAATTGACAAATAGCATTTCAACTATAGAAATTACATGGGAAGTTGGCAGCTTTTTTGGTAATAGTAGGAAGCCAAAATAAGATGGCTACCACCTTCTATGACATCCCCGATTGTTATTTTCAAAACTTGACCCATCAGGTGGTTTAAGATTATCCCAAGATGTACTTGGGCTTCACATGGTTCATCAGACAGATTAAACAGGCAAGAAATCAAGAGCAGGGACACAGTAGAAGAGTGAGTAACAGTTCAATTGAACCGAGCATGAAATCCAGCAACATCAAAACATTCAAACTTCTAGATACATGTATAATCACTTGAATTAGTATTCAGTTACAGAATGATATGAATGCATCTGATCACGTTATGTATACTTTACACATCATGGGAAATTACCCGAAAACAAGCATCATCCAAGGGAAGTAACTCAGACAAAATGTTGCACAGAATGGTAAGTAATTCAAATTTTTGAAATTTACTTCAATCAATAATGTTTTTTGAATATTACGACAGAGAATGTAGCTTCACACATCAGGCAAACATGATGCTCTTCACAAGTGACTGTTTGATTACTGTTTGAGGACTTGAAAAATAACATTACTACACTCCAACTAAATTTATAAACTACATAATCGTGACACAAAATGCACAACTACTCCATGGAAATCTAGTTGTAACATCTGTTGATAATTGGAGGATTATTTTCCTCTGTCTCTGATTCAGTGCTGGTGTGAGAAGTTAATACAACGAACAAGCACAGCACTAATTGCGAATTCATGGCCATGGGGGCATCCATATACATGCACATGTAGTATGTACAAGTTTACTTGATTTCAAAATTTCTGAGAATTTATCCTACCATATCCTTTTCGTGTTAACTGCAACTTTTTACTCTGACCACCCTCGGAGCTAGGGTACATATGTTATGGATGCTCCCTGTTATTAGACCATGATTGATAGTGCTGTGGTTGTTATCAAATGGCATTTATAACATGACAAATCTAAAGAACATGCACCTGGATAATGGGGGATTCCATTAGCGTAAACTTCCTGCGCTTGTCCGTTAGCCTGGGGGACAGGAAAACTGGCCATGGTGGGCGAGAGGACGCTGGGAGGAGCACCATTAATTTGGGTCGTGCCGGCCGTAACTGCTTAATGCGAAAACAAGAACAAACACTCATTGCAATCCTCTTTAACAACAATCACTAAATTGGAAGCCTGTACATAATCACTGAACATCAAACTTTGCATAGATTGCAGAACATAATGGCCGATTTCTTGATGCTGAAATGCCTAGGGTCCGCTGTTCATATGTGAAGTAGGAACAGAGGGCTACATTTCATAACCTGGTATCTGACAATTAAAAACATCCATCTCATCATGAATCATACCAGATACATGAAGATTTCTTTGTGTAAAATAACTTAACGAATGTGACATCGTCATGCAGTCCTCTATTTGAACTCATATCATCAGCACAGAGGATGCCAGTCTTAAAAACATTGACAAACTTTTCTCAGAACAAAAATGAAAACTCCATATGAGGCTAAAGTTTCCACAAATGCCGGGAACCAGGCAGGAGAAAAATTATTGGAATTAATTTGGAGTTGAATCTGTTTCTCCAATATCAACCCAGCTCCAGAAAGCCAATATGTTTAAAAAAAATATTGTAATATTGTTTAGACAATAATTTTGCACAATAAAAAAAAAAAAACAGTTCCAGAAAATGGATAGTGCCATCCTATAAGGGAGTTTATAATCAATGTTCATATATAGGCTTTATATCTACTAAATACTTATTTAAGCAGGTACACATCAAATATGCCAAGCAATTTGAAAAAAAGTACAGAAGATGTGAACTAACAAAATGTTCAGTATTTTTTCATAACCTGAACAATAATGCCTAAGTATGTAGATAGCATTCAAAGCATCAGATTACATCAACTGCATGCCAACCAAGTATCTCTCCCCCAGCAACTGGTTAACTAGGACAAATTTTAATATTGATATCTTCCTATTGAAACGCTATTTGAACTGTCACGCAGCGGTTTAATTTTTAAAAGTGATTCTTCAAATTAAAACCAAATATATATTTCTGGATATTCTTTTTCACAATGCTTCTGTAACATGTGGTTATAACCAACAAACTTCAACCAAAATGCAACAACAATAACTACTGATGAAGACAATATCCATATACTTGGGTAACTCTTTGACTACCATTATGTATCATTCTGCAAGGCGTTTAGTTAGAAAGATGGAACTGGGTTTTAATATACAAAGTAACATGATGAACTCCCCAAGGTAAATTCTGTCTAATCAGCAGGTCATAGTTTCACACTTTTGATGCATAACTGTAAAAGCACATGTAAGCAATACATTACCATGGTTTCCATCTAAGAAAGAAAGGGAGAGAACCCTCATAAACTTTTAGAGCATATGGGAAGGTTTTGATTCTAAAATTTTATTAAATTGAATCTAAAAATTGGCAGAATGGTTCACGATAATGCCAGGTTACATGATAATGCATTTCTGCCTGGCGGTATGAGAGCTCAATAATTGGCAAAGATTATATATCAGATAAGACTGTTTTTCCCATGAGAATATGTTTTGAAGATTCGCACAGGGGGAGATAAAACTATGGCCAGAGGAGATAACTCACCATTATGCATTGTCGCCGTAGTAGGAGTAAGAGCAGCTGTGGAGAGGCCATTTGCCGCAGCGATGGCGTTAACCTGCTGAGCATGTGCGAGAGCAGCTACAGGACTAGCTGTGAGGTAACCACCTTGAGCTGCCGCGGCGGCCATTAAGGCCGCTTGTTGCTGAATAATCTGCTGGCGTGATGTGGCATATGGAGAGTTCACATAGGGATCCAGGGAACTCTGCTAAAAAATTGAAATGCCAAATTAGTTTCACTCCTGCAAGAAATAGAGCAACAACTACACACAAAAATCACTGCCACAGTGAGAAGAGGCTATTCAGTGGATCTCCAGGGCATATGTACATGTACATAGATCTACCATACAGAAATGGAACTTCAGGATGCTATAAAAAGTTTTAATGTCTCCATTGTGAAGAAGGAAGCAGAATCTGGATGGAGAGAAGGATGACAAAATATTTGCATGGTGATTAATTTCAAATCCATTTTTGAATAGACTCTTCACAGGACCATTGATAGTGAAATCTGTCCAAACCAACAGAAGAGGGACCAAGAGTAGGACAGCAATGGAGAGGTTTTGTTTTATGGCTCTTCTGAACAATTGGATCTACATGTACATGTATGGTGCCGTCATTGCTGTTATCCATACTCACAGGTTTTCTTAGTTTATTCATGTGTCGGTTTAGCCAGGTTTCATATTATAATAAAATGCATTTCTGGACTTCTACATTTCTAAAACAGTTGACTCTAGTCTTCTGCTGTCACTAAAGAATGAATTGGCTAAATGAGAAACATATTTTTAGATCCATAAAAAAACTTATATTTCTTCGATAGAATTACTAGATAGAGCCTAGGTGATATCAAAGTGAGAGAACAAATCCTGCAAGTAGTAAATCTTCTGACTTTTATACACATTCTTGATAAAGATAAAGGGAGATAACCTAAGGGGCCATGTGATTGCCAAGTGACCTCTGTCCATACTATATAGTATTATATTCTTGGCATGGGGGCCAAAGAACAAACACAGCTTTCGCTCAGACTTTCCTCCTCTATCAACATCAAGGACGAGCATATCCATTGCATTTAAATTTCACAGTATTTCTGGAAGATAATTTATTCAAATCAAACAAGGACAGTTCTACCAGCTAGCAGGAAGACAACAATTAAACAAACTGATGTAAAAAGAAACCCAACTAAAGTAGACATGATAAGGTACAATACAATCTAGAGTATGACAAAGATCTGGACAAGTGCATTTCTCTTGTTTAGGGGTGTCAGGTTGTACATTAAAGTAGTCTTGTCAGAAAGATCAGTCACAGGTGACCCCCTATCAAGAAAGATTTCTGATCTGGTATTTACATAGAACTTGTGTCTTTTACTCAAATATATGTCTCTATATTGTTATCTCCCTGATGTCAGAATTTTGAATGTAAATAAATCTATTTGTATGTCTACTGGTTCCACAGACACCAAATCAACATGGTCAAATGACCAGAAACGTTTTTTAAAATGTAATTCTTCCAGAATTTGTAAATTTTTTAAATATCAGTGATCATCCAATGGCCATAACAATGCATGACAGCCACTTCTGACACCAAAAGTATAATATCCCACATATGACACCAAAAGTGTAAAATATCCCACTTCTGACACCAAAAGTGTAAAACACTTCTGACACCAAAAGCGTAACACCCCACTTCAACGTGACAGTGGAAGCTGCACCTTGGGCTTTGTTTTAGTTTTAAATTTTTGTTTTTTCATTTTTGAAAGAGTTGACTAATGTTAGCAGTGATCTAAGTCAAACTATACCAATGTACAACCACTGGTAGTAGAGACTACGAAGAGAAAAGGTAAATTGACTGCGTGGTATTACCATGTGTTGTATTTTGGCCAATTTCCGCTCCCGAGTTAACATCACTTTGCGAACTGTGGCCTGCTGTAGAGATTAAAATGACACCCCTAACTCTACTGCTTGACTCATTATTAGTACAACGCGTCAAATACAATCAAAGTAAATCAACATCTCACACACTACATTTATAGATATACATATATATATAGATATATATAGTTCACAACAGTTAAGAGTTTTCTTCTGCACCACAGCTGGCATAAACACATTGTTTTTTTCAATCTGAAGATTGCTTTCAAATTTAGAATGTTTTGAAAAAAACTTGAAATTTTGCTGAGAAGAAATAAAGACCAATTCTATAATTTTCCTCAACATAGAAAAGTCAACTTCGAGAAAACAGACTGAAGTGTACAAGAAACCGGGCAATCAATTACAAATTTTGGGAAATTAAATTTAATGTTTCTTAATTGCATTAGTTTTCCCTTCATCAAAAGAACATGTGAATATGCCAATCTGAGACAGAAGAAAACAAAACATAAATTTCTCTTTTCCCAAGCTGAACAAACCAAGACAAAGTTTTCACATTTCGTGACTGGCTATAAGAGGGCAGGCAAACAACAGACGATCTCAAATAGGTCTTCAACCAATGAAATTAAATAGGCTGCATTGTATAGCAAACAACATAAATTGACCATTGCCATGACCATGAAGAGAATGATGAATGAACAGGGAACTATATGAGTAACGATGGTAACATGTAATAGATCATTCCAGGTTTGGCATATAAATTATACAAGTGGCTCATGCGACGTCATTTAAAACAACACTGGAAAAAATATCTTTATAGAGGAAATAAAATCTTAAATAATCTCAGAATCAGAACAATTTGTCTTGAAATAAGGCTGAGATAGAAACGATATAGTACAACAATTCTGTGATCCTCCTGTCGACTTTACGGACGTTCAAAATCTTACAAAATTGTCCCTCCATTCAGTGATATAAAAACTAGATTATCTCCATGGAAAATGGTGAGGCTACATTTCTTGATCTTTTCCTTATTTCAAGACGAATCATCTCAAATTTAGACTATTCAACATTTGATTTCCAACAAGAAGATTTGTTTCATACATGTGAGCTGACGAACATAGAAGGAACATTCAAACATGGAATAATGAACTAAAATAGTACTAGCAACAATCCCTCATGGCAAAATTCAAACCCCATATCTGAGATATATTCTCCTATCTCTCTGGGGTCATTCACACTACAACTTTGTGTTGTTGTTCCCTTTTATCCAGCAGGCCTGCAAACAGGATTCCACTTTCAAATTTGCGAAAAATTAAGATGAAGTTTGGTCTTTCATAACATGGACATTCATGAAGCATATTTCAGCAGAGTTTCTGTAGTGTTATCTGGTATTCAATCAACTTTGAATCTGAATACATCTACATTGTACCACCTTTTGAATGATCAGATGGTTCATTTACTTTACAGGGGAGATAACTTTTGGTCACAATAATGAGCAGATAACTCAGACAAGGGGGGAGAACTTTGCCAAACAAAAATAACAAACTATACATTTGAAAGATGACTTGCACATTAACAATCAATGAATACCAGCCCAGATTTGTGGACATAATTAAGAAAGAAAAGAGAACAGAAATATGTTAGTACAGAGATAACAAGTATAAGCTTCACTAAGATAATGCCTTACAAACATGAAATCCATCAGCTAATATGAAAGTGAGTGACAGTGAAGGGCAAACTAAAGCAACTCAAAAACTCAAACATTTCTTTTGTCTTTTTCCTAGCTATTTTATTGCACTAATTCCAAGCATGAATAGTAGTATTAATCTCCACCATAAATGATCTTTCTGAATTAGGAAATAAATACAGCCACCTGAACAAATGAGGTCCACTTTCTCTTTTTCAAATCCTGTCTATTTCCAGGATTTTGTAAGTTTTTGCCATTAAAATTTGGAATTTGGTGTATTGAAATGATAAAAGCAGGAACCGACAAATACTCCTGAAGAAAATCATTGTAAAATTATTATCAAATAAAACAGAAACAAAGAAAATTTAACTGAATCAAGGAAATAAGAAAAAAAATTATGAGGTAAATGTTAAATACCAAAGAAAGGAATTAGTAAATATTTTAGGAAGGAAAGGAAAGGAAAAAAGGAAAAAGCTAACAGAAAGATTAGCACAAGTTGAAATATACGGTTTTGTGAGGTGTAGACAATTGATACAATTAACTGCAAAGCACACACAGACACCCCATTCCCATGTCCTCCACCATTCAACACCCTTTGATTATGTCCTCCACCATTTTACCCAGGAGGCCAATGTTACCTGAGCATATGCCCCAAAAGCACCAAACTGAGATAGAGCCATAGGATTGAGAAGGCCCAATGGTCCAGCCATCTGCTGCATGCGACGGAGTTGTCTCTCCTTCTCTGTGTCGGCAAACTTCACCACCAGGCTCGATGATGCCCCCTGGAAAAAGAAAAAGTTTGAATATCCAAACTGGCCAAAAAGAACTATTGGGGAGTTGATTTGATGCTGCAACAAATGACGCCCATTGAAAGATACACCCAATCCAATTTGAAGAATGATCTAAGTGACACAAAAATGGGAAGAAAAGTTTGGGTTACAAAATGAACAAGATCACCAAACTAGAAAGTTTTCAATTATGCCATGCTTAGATTACATCAGCCTGTATTATTTTAGTCTTTTCTTTCGCACAGGAAATTCTACTTACTTAAATTTTCATGGAAATGAGAAGTTGCCCCGCAGCGTGCTCGTACAAACTATGAAATATACAGCGAAACCAGCGCCGGTTAGGGTTAACAACAACAACAAGCAAACCCGGAACCATCATAGACACCCTGAGCCCCCGAGGCAATGGTAATGGACTAGTCCTACTTGCAGTTACAGTGCCCCTAAAATTCACATGTTGGGGATTTACTTTGAAAACCAGATGTTTTCCAGTCAAATTCCAGTAGAATTTTGACTCCAAATGTCAGATTATGGAATTTCTATTACAGATGGAATGATTGTCATGGCATGGTTGTCAATCATCTTATAGAACCAACTGTCCAACAAGACCATGATTAATGTCCTCAATGTTTTGATGGGCAGTTCTACATGTATAATCTGATCGAGGGGTGTTTTGATGGAGTGGTCCATAATCTGATAGATGGATGCCTAAATGGACAGTTCCATAATCTGATGAGGGTGTTTTGATGGACAGTTCCATAATCTGATAGAGGGATGCCTTGAGGGACAGTTCCATAATCTAGTGAAGGGATGTTTCGATGGAGAGGTTCCATAATCTGATGGAGGGGTGTTTTGATATAACATTCAATGATCTGATGGAAGGATTTTTTGATGGAGAGTTCAATAATCTCAAGAAGGGGTGATTTGATGGAATGTTCCACAATCTGAAGGAGGGTTGTTTTGATGGAATGCTCCATAATCTGATGGAGGGGTGTTTTGATGGAATATTCCATAATCTGAGGGAGGAATGCTTTGATGAAGAGTTCCACAATCTGATGAAGGGGTGTTTCATTATCTGATGGAGGAAGGTTTTGATGGAATGTTCCATAACTTGGTGGAGGGATGTTGAAATAGAATGTCTCATAATTTGATGGAGGGGTGTTCAAAAGAACTGTTCCATTGCTGTGATACACATTTAGAGGTGTTAAAGGGGGATGGGGCTGCCTTGGGGGGATCAGTGTGGCCCGACGGACAAGAGATAAAGCCTTTACCATGTAAGGACATACCGGCATAGTCTGGCTGCCATGGAGGGCGTTTATCGCCCCCTGAGCCTCCGTGTGATTGGAGAACTTTACAAAAGCACAACCTGCAAACACAACAACAACAAACTAATGTAACCATAGTAACCAACAAACAGACAAACTGAAAAAAAAATAATAAAATGGTTAAATTCGTGAAAAAACAGTTACAATATCGTATCATCTGAGATGACTAGTTTACGAACATGTAAAAACATCCAACTCAAAAAGGTTAAATCTTTATGAAAAAAGGGATCAAATTTGCCCAGGACAGATGTGACAAGAGATGCTGCAACGTAACCAATTCAGACAATTCACATCATAAAACAGTCCTTCAAAACCAAAATGCATACAATTTACAAAAAAAAAGTGGTTTGTTTTAGAAAACTAGCATATCAGATGATATAGATACGGTACAAACATCAAAATATAATGCAACTTTATAATGCTTCGTATATCAACAACAACGATCAACTGAATGACCCATAATGAGGATGCAAGCATATCATCACAAATCTGGAGGTCATCACACATGCTCCCTTGGAGATCTCTGCTGCTGAAGACTTGACTCTTCTTGTTCACCTTGGCAAACAGTATGTCGACACCTCTTCCCACTTCCCTTATATGTGTTGTAAATCCTTGTGGAAGGGAGGGGCATGTTTGTTGGAACAGTCCTTGAATTGAATTGAATTGGTTTTTGGTCTATAATTACCACCTAGCATGCTTAAAAAATATCTCTATTATAAGCAGCGGGTGATTGGCGTATAATTAAACAGGTTGTCACTTCTGCCTTGAGGAGATTGAAAAATTGCTTTTACTAGCTACATGTACCTGCTTTATAAATGGAGTATTTACAGTGTGTAACCCTCTTGGTCAATTCTTTCTTTCTTTATTTCAAAAATGTAACACAGAACATGATCTAATTATTCAATGACCTAATTAAAGTCATCCATGTTTTTGGACAAACTTCAGCCATTCTAATGACACTCTCAAAAGTTGTTACATGTAGGAATACAGAAAAATAAATAACAAAAAAAAAGGTAATGCATTATCTGCTTGATTTTTCACAATTTTGTCAACCTCCTGTTCTAATAAATTGACAACCCCCTGATTTCATGATTTCATGATTTCATGATTTCAAGGTTGGACATTTCACTTTTTGTGGTTAAACTTGAATAATGGGACCATTTTTCATAGTTTGATTGATCATCAGTTTTCAGACTTTGCCTCTGTGAGATGTTCATGCCCCTGTGAGAAGTGGACACTCCTCAGAGTTCTGATGATAGTACTTATGTTAGCTCCACTATGCCTCTTCAGGTTATTTGACACAGATGAAATACTGCAGAAAACAGGGTGTCTGCTGATTGGCTGTTATTCATCCTTGGAAGGAATGCTTGGTATCATATATATTTAAATTCTTTCTGGATTATTTGACAAAGAAAAATATACAAAAAAGCTGGATCAATTTCTGCAGAAAGCAGTTGTGACAGCTTTTTGTCGGGTACCCCAGGGGCTAAAATGGCATTTTCAGCGGATTGATTGTCTGTCAGGCAGTCAAGTTTGAAAATGAGCCGCTCATCATGTGTTGATTTTCCCGATAAATTTGACTGTACAAATCAGTCTTTCCAGCAAGGTAGGTCATCTGTTGCAACAAAATATTCAGGGAATACACTTTTCTGGAGATGTGCTGGCTACATTTACTACATAATAAGTGAGGAATATTAATGGTATTGTCTAACCTAGGAGAGAAACTACCCAACAGTTAAGAGAGTAGACAGCCATTTTTATAGGGCATTGTGGGGAGGCAAAATCTATAGACTACATACATAGAGATAAGATTACACAGTACACAAAAACTCAAAGAATGTCACGCAGCTGCACGCTAGCTGTTACAAATGTTCTATTTGAATGTTTTTTTCCTTTTATTCCATTTTTTTCATTAATTCTGATTGGTCACAGATGTTGTTGGTCTTTGTTTGAAAACAAAAAAAAAACATAAATTTTTTTTAATCAAACAGTGATGTATCCATTACACCTGCTATTTTTGTTGATTATCTCGGCCTTGAAGCTAGGTTTAACTGAGCTGGCCTTGTTCCAAAACTGGGTTATCTGTAAATGTCCTGTAAAACAGAGGAATGATGCACTGAAGCTGGCTTCAGTTAAACCATACTCTGAACTAAATACTGGAGTCTGCGAAGAGGAGAGGCTGTCTTGTGTTTGTAAAATTTTTGAGTACTGTCGTTCACTCTCCTTCATTTTGTATTGAGAGAGTGATTTACTCATGTCTGTATCACCCTCCGGTACCTCCTTCAATAACTCTCCTGGGGGAAACCACAGAGCTTTCTCTTCATGTTAAATCTGTTGTAGTGCATTCAGTGTATATTTCACCAGACCATTGGAGTGCGATCAACTCTTCCATCATATCTTTGTCAAACTGTGTGATTAACCCTACCTTTGCTGTTTCCATTTTGATCTCTAAGGATCGTGCACTCTTCAATGGTGCCGTAAGGGTGAAACAGTTCCCGTACATCCTCCTCGGTCTGTTGTTTACTGAGCATGCCCACAAACAACTTCCTGTCTTCTGCAAAACATGAATAATACATACTATGATTAGTTTTTTGAAAAGTGCACTACAGAAACATCAAGTCACTTGTGCCTCGGACAACCAATCACAATAAGAAAGATTTAGAGATTTCTATTTTCTGGAAATAGTGAAGGTTGTTGCAATGTACAGAACCAAAATTTGATTTTCACTTTTGATGTCCATAAGTGAAATATTTCATAATTTCTTGCATGAATTCAGAGTGTTTAGCTATACAGTCTACCATATAAGTTATTATAAGAACAAGTTACAATGGGGAATACACCCTACTGGATTTGTAACATAGAACGTATGAGCCCAACTGAATAAAATACATGTCACTATAACCCCGGTAGGACTAGTGAAATATGCTGGTTATAATGACATTGAATACAGTTTAATAGCTCTCCATAATTAAAGTGTAGGATGGGGGCAATCAAGCAATTCCATTAGCCGAGATAATTGATTCATTTTTTACACTCCACTGCATACATTATATCGTCTAATTTGAAAGTATCGAGAAACCATTCTCAGAAAACACAAAGCGAAGTTATGGCTCTGAAAGAGGGACTACTTACATGTACATGTACAGTCAAAGGGATTTGATAGACAAAGCATTTCAGAGTTGATAATGGTATCTTCTATAAACTCAATTTCCATAAGCTGCATGGAAATGTATCTTTTCCGTTGACATGTCATAACAAATTATGTCCACTCTGAGGGTGGGTTGGGGTTGTGGGGAGGAGGGGGCTTCTTAATAAACCCCATGATTCCATGTTTACTATAGGACATTGGTCTGGATGTGAAAGACAGATGCCCATATTAGGAAGAAAGCAATTTGTACAATCTGCGAGAGCGGTTGATCCCTCTCCTGGATTCTGACAAGCTCTACCAGGCATTCGCTACGTTCTGCTTCGCGCCTCTCCATTTAGTGCTGTAAGGGTCTCACAGACTTTGTCGGAGTTGACCCAAGGTCATCTGTTGCCACAGGAAATGAACATGACGACTGTCTAACTGGGCGAATTAATATCAGCCGCGATTCACCGATATATATTTCTCCAACATATAGTTCTGAGGTAATTTGTCAAAAAAGCTGCCTTCAAAATGTGTGACACTGCCGTTTTGTAACACAGTGAATATCCGTTAAGTATATTTCAAGATAAATATACGTAAAATATTTAGACAGAACAGTTGTTGGTTTGTGCAAAAATCCTGCAAAAGATGGCAAGACCCCTATAGGGGTAAATGCAGCGTAGCGCAAGGCACCCTGGGAGAGGATTGGGATTCTGACTGACAGAAGTGATTTGCGTGATACTGTCCAATATCACTCTTTGTTGCCCTGTTAATTTTGAGGAGAGTGATAGAAAGCTCTCCTGGTGGAAAATTTAGGAGAGTGATGGAGAGGGGTCATTCTCCTTAAAATGGAGTCAAAAGTTTTCACTAACATTTCTAGCCAAAATATGAAGAGACATGGTCTGGTGTCAGACTTTGGACTGGTGTCTGAATGGTCAAAATAATGGAGAAAGGGCAATGGAAGGAGAAGGGGTCCTGGAGAATCAAGCAGCCACAGCCACATTAGCTGGAGAGCAGTGAGTGTGACAGACCTTATCAGCACACCATCACTTATTTATCAGATTAGTGAAGTAGTCCAGGCCCAGTGGACAGACACCCTGACCAGCTGTTCTGTCTAAGGGCATTGATATTAGGGGGGCACATATGGTCTTAGCAGGCTCCCTCTCTCCCTCAGCACACCAAGGGCAGAAACTAGGGGGATAACAGGGACAAAGAAGGGTAACACTGCAAGAGACTCAGAGGGTCCAGAATATGGGCTACTGGGTATCTCTCATTTTAGTTTCATCTTCTAATATTTTGGCCAGTTGAATGTGAACTATTGGAGACACAGAATAATTAGTGTACAATTGTATACATACATGTGAACAACAGAAAGAAAAATTCAGGGTGAAGAAGATTATATCATGGCTTTGTGTAGATTTATTTCTAAGTAGTGTGATTAGAGGTACATTATGGATCATCTATGAAAATTATATCTGTGGACAAAAGTTAGCAGCCTGGGATGAGAATAGACCTACATGTACATGTAACTGCTTCTTCTCTAATCCTAATATATTGAAAAACATCTGTCTATATTTGAAAATGTCTCTTTCTTTTGTCTTATAATCCTTGTTTTTGTTCAAATTAATTAATTTGATAATGCTTCAGAATTGCTTTCTTGATGTTATCTTATTGCCAGGGAGATAAATAATTGATTTGCAAACCACAACCCTATGCCATCCCCTCTCTACATGACCACCCCAGTATTCCCCTAAGGCTTAATCTATATGGAACAGAAGCTGAAACCAAATTATATGCAGACGGCAAAATCTGGTGTAGAATGACTAAAATGTTGTGACAGTTTATAATGGCCACCAGATGGCACTGCAGATGTAAACGCATCATTTGACCCACTTATCTAAGAAGCCAGAGGGGACAGAAATACTGCAATCTAATTGGCTAAAATTAAGGCCAGAGGCAAATGTTCTTAATTTCATTTCTGCGAAAGCCATGTGTGAATGCTTGAATAGATTTGGGTCTGGACACCCCCCACCTGCTTTTCCCCTCTCCTCCAATCCCCCAGATGTTGATGAAAGATACAGGCCTCCAATGGTAGAGGAGTCCAGAAGTCTGCAGGATTTTAATGTATCAAAGATGTATGTGTTTATGGAGCTAATTCCAGGCTGGTAGAGTTTGGAATTCACAAACTACAGTAATTTCCTGAACATCAACTCTTGGCATCTTTCCCCCCAGACATCAGACAGACCTGGACCAACTATAGATCCAGCTACCAGACCCCATGTCTACTTAATATGCAATAAATATGGCATCACCTATACTGCCTAAAACTATATGGAGATTAATTTCCAGCATCCGCCAGTGTCGCTTGGTTCAATTAACGTTTTACCGATATAATTGATTCAGGAAATATGGCAGTCTGGAGGGCCATAAATTAGCGTTCATGGATATAGTATTGGATAATTCACTCCAGGGGAAGTTTACATTACAGATGCTTATCAAATTCTTCATAAATTTGGAGTTTGAGTGAACTGAATATTAGGAAAGTCTGGTTTTGGTGATACTCTAAATATGCTAAAGGTACAGCAACTCTTCTAACAATTCACTAAAGGTACAGCAACTCTTCTAACAATTCACTAAAGGTACAGCAACTCTTCTAACAATTCACTAAAGGTACAGCAACTCTTCTAACAATTCACTAAAGGTACAGCAACTCTTCTAACAATTCACTAAAGGTACAGCAACTCTTCTAACAATTCACTAAAGGTACAGCAACTCTTCTAACAATTCACTAAAGGTACAGCAACTCTTCTAACAATTCACTAAAGGTACAGCAACTCTTCTAACAATTCAATTAGTCGCTAATAAATTTGATCACCCTCTAAGGTCATTAAAATAGTTGAAAGTTTCAGTTTTTGAGAAAGAACATGTTTCATATCACCTTCATGATGAATATTGGCGGGCATTCAAAAAACCTTTTAAATTCTTTTGAAATCAAATCACAAATAAATAAAAATTGGTGTTGTTTTGGGGGTATACACATAAACATGTATCACCAATTATAGAGTGGAATACCAAATAGAGAAATTATTCTTCAAAATGAACAAATGTAATCTTTCAGGCATCCAATAATTCCTCAATAATTCAATCCGCCCTATTAGAATTTAATCACTCCCAATATTTAACTTTGATTACACACTAAAATCATTAAAATAAGAAAGAAAGAATAATTAATAATTAAGAAAGAATTTGCATGATTTGACCATTTTATCAACCTCCTGTTCTAATCAGCCCTTTCGCTGGAAATTTCACTAGGGGAATTACTGTATATACAGGAACATGAAGTGTAGTCAAGTTCAGGTGGGTTGTTGTACCTTTCTGTATAAGCCTAACAAAGGGTTAAAAATAAAATCTGACAATGACCCAGCCTAGGCAGATGTTACAGGACGGATGATCATAATGGACTAACGTTTTTTACGGTAAACCCCGGGAAAACTCCCTCGCTCAGTTAAATATACACTGTACTATTGTCAGACGACAATGGTCATCATGAATGGCGGCCCGTCAATGGTCACACGAGGCCTTGTTTGCTGCTGCCACAAAAAAAATCAAAACTGAACAGGATTGCGAGTGCACATGAACATATGGTCTATAAGTGGTTAGTGTTTTGGTGGAGATCTCACAGGCACGCCAGAATAGCAAATATAACTGCATGAATTATTGATAGTGATAATGGCATCCGTTTGATTTATCGCCATGGTGACCATGTCGGACAGCTGCCATGTGCATTGTGCCGTAACGTTCTATAACGGGTCTGCTTCCCAACCAAATTTACCCATCATCTATATGTGTGTTTGAGATCAATGACCGATCACACTGTAACTACAATCAATGGTTAAACACTGCAAGCCAACTGAAAACATATTTCTTTTCACGATAGAATGGAAATTAGGAGTAGTAGCCATGTAAACAACTTAACCTCCAACAGTTTCAATCAATGCTTTGTACGGTTACAATGCATGTTTGCACTAAAACCCCATCTACATGTATATAGGCTACCAATAGTTCAAAATAAGTTCAAAAAATATTGTAGTTCAATGTCTGTGTCTATCTTTTGACGATTTGCTAGACATTTTAATGCTAAAATTTATCAAATTTTCACAATAACAACAGTCCAGTTGTACACTCAGAGCCATAACAGCTTCGATTTTATGTTGCTACGTAATACATGTCTTCGTTTTCACATGGTCTCTAAAAGCCTAGCTAGATTTTGATCATCACTGATTTATCATTTTCGGGCGCTCATGTTTTCAAGGAAATCCTTCGCTCCGAGCTCATTATCCCAGGTATCAGGTCATGTGACCTTTCCGTTCAGATCAATATCCCACTAATGGAGGCTCTCAACCATAGAAATATCGACTCTAAATATAATCCTGCCACTCCTAAAATTCCCACCGTTATTTCATCACCATGTGTACCATTTATCAAGCTCACTTCTTATTGAACCACTGAAGACATATCTATGCCCTAGATATGAACATGTAAATGTAGGCTCCCAATTATTTCATCCAAGTTGATAAATGTTGATTACGTGACCCATCAAAAGCTCTGGGATACAACACTTTTATCCCTGACTCCCCCCAACACACACACACCTATTTGTATCTTCTACAAACCATCATCTTGTACCTCTATTACTAAAAGTTTCAAATGTTCCAGAAAAATTCGCTCAAGCCCCGGACCAATTCAATCCAGTCGGCATATATTCCGTGGCCCCTCAAGAGCACCGTGATTAAGGAATCCCGACAAAATGACCCGCCTTCCAGTCTTACAATCTGATTGCCTTCTCAGCATTCTGGGATAGGGTTAGCCTGGCGTTCACTTTCTAAAGCTCGGCGCGATCAATACTGCCATGGACAGAATCAGTTTGCCAAGAACGTAAAACTAGCAACCCTTAACACCCAAGGTATTGATGGCGTGGCTGGTTGAACAGTCAATATGGTAATATATGAACACGAAACGCTAATTACCTGCACATATCAATACAGTCAGTCATTGACTTGCTATCAAATATTCAACATACGCAGTCTAAATGTCTGTATGGTGTATATAGTGTACAGGAATCGTCCAAATCAGTGTTAAAACACAAGATATACTTGTAAGCAAATTAACTAGAAGTGTGTATCATTAGACTAGAGCTTTAGATGACACTGGCACTCGTCAAAGTGGTACCACTAGCGTCTTGCACAGTCCCTACATATACAAGGTGAAATATAAATTCTCTGTGTGGGGGGATCGGTGTTTGACTAATCATGTACGTTTCATAGGCTGAATATTCAATTTCCAGCATCAGTTCATCTCCCATGATGCAACACTCAGTGATTGTTTTGAATCTGCACGAAAATGAAATACATGTACTACTCTTACTGAACTACTATGTCACATCATGTGTGTAAGCAATGAGTACTGAACTACTATGTCACATCATGTGTGTAAGCAATGAGTACTGAACTACTATGTCACATCATGTGTGTAAGCAATGAGACTGTGGACAATCCATTCTAGCTACATGTAGCCTAACGTAAAGATGCAGACTTTTAGTTCATCTGCTTCTGTATATAATATTGTAGAGCGAGAGGTATGTATTTGAAGAGAGATTGCCCAATGATCAGGTTAGGGCAATCCCGCTCTCTAAAATAGAGGTAAAAAAGGTTGTTTTTGCTCAATAATTCAGTTCATATAATAAATTCAGCAAAATCCTCTTGAGGCACAACTTGATTTTGAGAGATGGAACAATAGATAAATTAATGCGCCTGAAGTTTTGAAGCATTGGTTGAGAAGGAATCAGAAGTTTTTGAGCAAAAACAACCTTTTTTACCTCCATTTTAGAGAGCGGGATCTCCCTAACCTGATAATAATTTTATCTATAATATACAAGTAGTACAAATGTACAAGTATTTAGTAATGCATGAGCATTTAATTCCTCAGGAACAAGGACAAATCTGATTAAAACTTGCAACTAATGAATAAGTAAAATGATATTCTTCATAGAGGTTTGCTTCATTCGGTGATATAAACATTGTCTATCCCGGCTCTATACTTTATTTCTGATCTATGTGGAATTCTGGATTCTCCAAGATGGAGGCGATGTTGTAATGGTTCAAACATAAACATGCAATATGTTCATTTGTTCATTCTGTACATTATTACAGTGGATGTACAATTCTGGAGTTTGCAAATTTATAGTACAATAATTTAGCATTCATGTTTGATCCATGTAGTTGGTGCAGGCCGGTTGTACAGTGTATTTGTATGAAATATACTTTTTTTTCTCTGAAATGTATATGCACAATTGTCCTGCTCCTTCCCCTCAAACTGTTATGGTCAGAAAATTGCCCTGATTCTAAGCTCTGACTGTCTGTAGGGAATGGTGTTGGGTAACAAAGAATGATTTCCACAGATATTTTTTTGTATAGTTTTTGTGTTCAAGCTAATTTCATTTCCGACAATGGGCAAATTTTATTATATAACCTTTTAACGAGTGGACAGGTGTGCAATGGATAATTAATATTAGCCAGTCTGTCTATAAATAGAACCATTAAGGAAATTGAGGTATTATATTTAATTAGCAGGCATTGTTTTCAAACCGAGGTTAACCTTTTGTTTTTTGTCATCCAGAAATCGATATTCAATCCCATAATGGAATGGCAAAAGAGCCGCCACTGGAACCCTATATATACACACAATGTACAGTAGAGGCCAACTGTAGGGTATAGGTCAACTCTGAGGTTTTAATCCATATTATATATCTGACATTTGCTTTATGGGCACAGAATAACAATATCTTCTCTGCGATAATGGACAAGAATAGAGTAAAACATAATACCTAACAGCATCAGATCTCTGGGAGAAACTGTGTCTAATTTATTGGGGTATTGTGTGTGGGGGTGATGTGACACAAAAGACGAATTGGCCCCAGAAACATCAGTTTGTGTTGAACTGTGATTGATGCATTGATCAGTGCATCCAAGGGTCCAATAATATCGTCCTTTACATACAGTGTAAAGAGGTAGTTCTAACATCAGTAAAATTACGAACTAGTAGAGTGCATGGTGTACATGTACATGTTTATTCTTTGTTCCCTTCGTAATACTTCCTCAGCTAGTAGCAAAGTGGCCGAAAATGTTGAATTATAAACGTTGCCGGACCTTGAAAGACTTTGAGAGAAAATCCCACCAAAAAAAAAATTTATGCACCGAGTCGATGCCAAACACCTCACTCATACATCACCAGTGTCATAAAATGAGTCATGGCGCGTGGATGTCAAATTATGTCAGAATTTCTGCAGCACGTTGTTTTTGAAGGGAATCTCTCCTCTAACACTGTTGTATAACATGTACAAGGATGGCTGGTCCGTGAAGAATCAATTATCGTGATACTTGTGAAATCCAGCATTGCATGGGTCTGGTTAATTTGATAAGATTTGAGAGAATATTGAGCCAGGAGGTTATAGCTCAAGAGTGAATTCAAATACTGGCCCCTCCGACTGACCTCCTTGGAACAAAGAACTCAATGCCCCAGTTCCTGTGAATAGGGTCTCCCTTGCACAGTTCCCACAAAAATGGGGCCGCAGGGATTTCAATAGTGGACCTTAACATGGACATTTAGAGGGCATCCAATAGTTCTTACAGAATTTCCATCCGGTTGTGTTGAATTTTTTATGCTGTATTATTTATGTATGTAGATGTAAAGTTCTGCACAGGAGAGTTGGACCAGGGAAGCTACATGTATCCTTGAATGTTGTTGTACATGTCTGTAACCCTCCCAACTGTGATATATGCTTGAATGTATAGAAAAACAGAAATGAAAATTTGATCAATGGTTGCATTTTCTCTGCCAATTTTTTTTATGTATCCAAGAACTTTCATAAAATACAAAATTTGGCATAACAGCATGTACATGTATATAAGAACAAAATATTCTGCAAATTTCACAGAATATCAAATTTTAGTAGACTTACCTCCAACAACCATTTTCCTTGTTAACCTTGGAACTTGAAACACTCGACTTATATCAGCACTTTATGATGATTGTATTGTTCTTAAAATTGTCCTTGGAAAACCGACTCCCAAAACAAATATTCCAATGCAAACGTCCAAAATTGGAGAAATTCAACAAAAATCAAACTGGATCGAGATTCAAATTCTTTGTTTCCTACGCCTGCACAGACTTCATAAATAGGACTGGAATCGAACAGCGATGGACAAAGTTCGACTAGGAAACTGTAGAAATTGTGATCACACGTACGGCAAGGATGATGTACAGCGACGTTACACACAACAGCTACACAGTACAACAGTGAGCACACGACACAGACACCGTCTACTCGGTGACTACAGGAGTATGAACAAACGGAGACTGATCTGGAGGAGAGACAGGCTCAGGCTATATATCCCACCACTGCCACCAGACCAACCAGCTTCTGTTTGGCTGCTGGGCACAATCACATGGGGCTCCACACCAGGGGGTCCCGAATGGCTGGCAGATTTGTGTGGGGATTAAGTCTAACACAGTGTTCAGCTAATGAAATCAGAGGCTTCAAAGGGGAGCTTTTGTTCCTTGGATCCAATCACATTCCTGCTTCTCAGCCAATCAGTGGGGTTCTATAGGGGAGTGTTTTGACATTCTTCACAGTTTGGCTGACTACTGACAGTCCAGAGGCACTCTGCAGAGAAAGGGGGAAGGGAGATTTCGGGGGGGATTTAATTCTTGTCAGCTATTCGGGAGTTAATTAACAGGGTTTTTTTATATGAGGAATCCCCAGGGGTTTCTAATAAGGATTTTAGCATTGTCCAATTCCACAGATGCTGCAATATCTCATTCTGCATGTCCATACACTTCTCCTCCTAATTGACAAGATTCAATACAAAAAAGAATTCTGAGGAAATCCTATCTGGAAATTCTTATTTTTTCTTGAAGACAAGGAAAGCAAATCAGCCAGGCTAGATGCCAATGTTTTGAAACAAAGCACAATATTTGAACTTCAAGCAACTGTGAGTTTGGCATAATATATTTCTTAAATTGTGTTATCAACAGAAGCTCCATGCAAAACAAAAGAATTGAAGATATTAATGTTAAATATAATTCACAGAGCACTATAAATAAAGCAGTGATTAGCATATAGCATGCCGGTTTAGCACATTTTATTTTGATAAAGTGAAAGTCAGCATTACAGAAAGCATTCTATGTAAGAAGGCATCAACCAGCCAGAAGTAAACGAATGAGGTTTGAACTTACCACAGCCTTAATAACGGAATGGAAAAAAAAAAAATAATTCACCAATATGTTGTACAATTTAATGCTGAATACATATATGGTCAACTTTAATTTTCATTTTGTTTTCAATATTATTTCATCTCAATGATCAACTACATGTATAAATAGGTATGTACAATTGTATCCATTTAAAATTAAAAGATTTAATCTTTAATGTACTCAAAATTCAAATACAAGAAACGTGATTTCAGATTGGATGAAACTGATGTGAAATAGTTTTGGCATCATTAATTCAAAACCAATACATGTACATGAATTTTCTGCCATTTGAATATGTCTAACTGTATTGTTCATGAACAACTAAACCATGTGACAATCTCCTTTCTCGAAATTATTTTCTTCATGTTTGATACACTACAAGCGGGGAAAAAATTCATTAGTTTCTCAGGTCAAAACTTTTAACTTTCCAGCAGTACAATAGCTCAAAACAAAGATGAGAAATTAATGAAGTTCAGGAGTAAAGTCTGTCACAGTGATGCATGGCATCAGATCATTGGTCTGTCACAGTGATGCATGGCATCAGATCATTGGTCTGTCACAGTGATGCATGGCATCAGATCATTGGTCTGTCACAGTGATGCATGGCATCAGATCATTGGTCTGTCACAGTGATGCATGGCATCAGATCATTGGTTCTCCCAAATGACGAAAGTGCACTTCTTCCTGGAGTTTAACTTTATTTTTAGGTATTTTCCTGGTTAGCAATTAAATTCCAGGAGTTTCAAGGGATTTCAAGGCGTACATGTATGAACCATTTTTTTTATAATCCAGATCTGAGGATAATTTTGTCATCTAATATTCAATTTATTTCCTCTTGACATTTTTGATATTCACCCCTCAAAATTTCAAACTTGGACACTAGCACACATGTGTCAGTGCTTGCTGAGCTCCCCAAATTGGATTGAGGCCCAGTCAGAGGGGCAGTTGATTAATGCCCTGCAGGGTCCAATACTGCCCCAGTAACCACAGAGGGCCTCCTCATACAGAAATCAATTTGGGGGCTACAGGGGTTCTAGAACCTCATTCCCCTTGCTTGAGGACACTTGGAAAGTTTTATTTCTAATTCAAAATATTTTAAAAAAGTTTATACTACTGATTGTCATGTCTTTATATTTCCTGATTATTTGTTAATAATTTATACTATTTTATACTGAAATCCATTTTTTATATCTCTGCATCTAACTATTATTTTTTTTTTTTTTTTTGTTGAACATCCAATTATTTTAAGATCTTTAAGCACTTATTTTACATAACTGCCAAATCTACATTAGGCATTCTCTATTAAAAGCAATTTTTTATGTTTCAGTAAATCCAACAAATATTATCAAATTCCCAATTCAAGACAAACACGAGTACCCCTATGTGGAGCCTCACTCAGGAAGTGTGCCAGTTGAGGTTGAAAGGTATCCCCACAAAGGGCATCCAAAATGGGGCAGCTGGGCAGAGAGGGGAAATTAGGTCTGATTTAAGGAGGCTAACAATGGGGGAGGAATCCCACAAAGGGTCCTGCAGACCCTTCTCTTTTGTTGAACAGTCAGAGTTCCCAGTTTTTAAAGGAGGACCAAATGGCAGTATTTTAGTCAGGCAGATGTGGTTAAATTCTCAATGTTAACTTTGTACACATATATATTTTTATACTCTTAACAAACAAAGATTTCATGCGTCTGACCTTTAGGGCTGTAACTTTAGAATCTAAAAAAAAAAAGAACTTTTGTCCACACAAATTTAACTTTTTAAACAAGACATTTCAGCAGACTTTTAATTTCCCAAAACCTATAGCTCTGCCATTCACAACATATCTTTTAGCAGGGTACACATATGATGATATTGTAAATGTTAACTTTTTTTATAAAGTAATGTATAATGCCAAAGTTTAACTTTGGCATAACATATTCTTTACCAATACATTTGGCTTTTCAACTGAATGATAAATACAACTTATATATAAAACTAATTAGACCATATTCAATTAGATGAAAAGGCTTGAAAAGGTTACAGTATTTTTAAAGTTTTTTTCCAAGAAGTACATACAATACTTGTATATTAGGGTACCGATACTAACTTGAATTACATCTAACAGCAGAAAAATGGGATAAAAAGTTAATTATCAAAGAAAACAACATCTGGCCAAGGGCTCAAAGGACAAGTCTAACAGCTAACATTCCAGCCAAGTATACATGTAAAAGAGATGTTAGGAGTTGATCAGTTCTTTAGGTCTCCATTAAAAAGTAACATCTTTAATGTAGCACATTGCAGGGGAAGTGATAACAGTTTATAGTATAGACCACCTGTCTAACCCAGGGTTTATATTCTCACTAACACAGACATATCTCTAATGGTTCATCCCTTTACATCTGCTTCTAAACAGATCCATGGCTGGAATTCAGCATGTTTTTTTACACTGATCAGGTTACTTGATCTATCTGACCAAGTTACAAAGTGGATCAGTGAACTATCTCACCAAATTCTCTGTTTGACCAAGCTACAAAGTGGATCAGTGAACTATCTCACCAAATTCTCTGTTTGACCAAGCTACAAAGTGGATCAGTGAACTATCTCACCAAATTCTCTGTTTTGTAGTTGTACAGGTATTTTCAAGAGAAAGTCAAAAGGTGAGATCAGTTACACAATAACAAAATTTGGGTCCTATAATTTCTTTTCACACTCGGGAAACAATATGGGTCACTATACCACTATCAATATTAGAGGTAATTCCTGGAACAAAACTACACATGTGCTGTATTTTTAATTGTTTCATCTGCCTTTAGGACATTTTTATTCATTAATACATTAATCATTGACAAAAGTTACCTCCCTTCCAGCATTTCATTATTTATCATTTAAGGATGTCCGCTGGTGATTTTTGGCTTTGGCGGAAAGTTTACCTGTTTTTCCTATTAAGTTATCTCCCTTTCCTAGGTTAAGAGATAGGGATTTCCTTTAAAAGCAGAGAATTTTGCACAGCAACATCCATCCAAATTCATAAATTTTAATAGACATTGTGATTATCTGCAAACAGTAAAAATATATGAAAATGTTAAACAATATTTTACATGTATATGAATTTTTCATGATTATCTTTGTTTTTGCTCATATTACACAATTATCAATGCACACATATTTCGCTCATTTCACTGAAAGATATTTAATCTAAATTTCCTGTTTGCATGTTCTCACATTCATACTCTTGGCTGTGAGTTACCTCCCTTGCTGAGTTACCTCCATTGCTGGGTTATCTCCCTTGCTGGCATTTCAGGCATGCAGCTGCATACATGTATAAACTACATATTAAAAGAAACCCGAGTCAAACCTCCAACCAATATCCAGATTTTTTATAAATAAATTTCCTAAATAAATTTCCTGCTGCATTAACTAAAATACATGTATGAGGACACTCAATGTTTCTGCAAGCCTTCCTCAACTTGTACAAAATGGTTGGTTTGTATAATTGGAATGTAAAATAGATGAATCAGAAATCAAATGAGTTTGTTTGACTAAAAATTTGATCAGAAGTTTGACTCGGGTGGATGAGTGGGGTGGAAACCTACCATATTTCTGGAGCTCTGAAATGAACAACAACAACAACCATTACAATTAATGTACAGCAAGCTAGCTTTCACCGATCAAGCTATGGTAGCCTGGAACAAGCATAATTCATGATCATGCAATAATAATACTACTGAACCACCAGTCACAAGTGCATGACCACTGTATGAAGATGAATGATGGTGGTGGCTAGACTGATTACCTCCCCTGAATGTCCGTAAAATAAGACGGGTTACGAATTCTGTCTCGAGTTTAGGCTCATTATCCACATTATGAATAGTATCGGGTCCGAATAAACACAGTCCACATACGTCGAGAATGAAAGGTCATGGCCCAATGAAAGGCGACCTGAACTGTGTTTATTCGGAACTGTGATACCCAATCAGGTTGCTAAATCAGACAATAAAATTTGAATTTGAATTCAGACTGTATCAGCTGCGAAACTGCAGTTGACCAATAGGTGTCTACTTCATGGGTATAGAAGGGAGGCAACCAGTCTAGGTGGTGTCTAACAAGATATCCCATCGTCGGCGTATCAGCGCAGATTACTCTCATCACAGTGAAACTGTGCACAATGGTAGTTAAAAATATTTTGCGCATTTTTATTTCTGAATTCAAAGGAAATCTGTTTCAATCCACCAATAACTGCCCAAACCTCCCAATTTATATTTCTCTTGACATTGGGTGACCAATGCCCAGAAAATAACAAGGCTTTTTTTCTCTGGTAACTAAACTTACATACATACATGTATATGTTTACTTCCTGGAGATTTGAAATTAAAAATGCACAGATTATGTCTTGATACATGGGTGTATAGTTTCACTGCTGTGAAGGTAATAAGTCCCCCAATATTTGTGAAAGGATGAATGGGAATATCATGTTAAACACAATGGTGGGGAGGGATTTGATCACCTTTTCATTCTTTACAAGATTTTCAAAATTGGGGGAAAAAAAAAATTGAAAAAGCTAAATTTCAATTTGAAATTCTTGTAAAATGATATTTTAAATTTGCAAGAAAAAAGTACACTTTCAATTGGCATAAAATCAGATCTGTATCTCAGGATTTACATTTATCCTAGAACATAATTCCTCATGTGGCATTGTACATGAATTACAGTTTTCAAGAAAATTAAATTAAAAAACAATAATTATAAAATAAAAATCATTATGTAACTGAAGTTCTCATATTTATTTGTATGGTGTATTGGTTGCTGTCTACTGGTGTGTATAGTGTACATGTATGCGTGCTTTTATGTGTGTGTTGTGAGACCAAAGGACAACGCACACTGGTAAACTAGGAATATGCCAGGAACAACAGGACAGCCCATTTTGGTTAACATAACTGTTACAGCACATCCAGAAATATACTGAAACAATTTATTTTGGTAAACCATTTGGGTTACCCAGTTAACGTGTTTGCCATAACATATCACATCCCTGAACAATGAGTCAAACTGTGAACCTGTGTCACTGTGTGGTGATGCTGTGAACAATAATATGTCAATGACATGGATGAACAATCTGTGTTGGACAGGGGAGAGTACTAAGGGATGACACTATGAATGTTATAACATGTCAGTAGTCGGCAGGACTTAGAACACACAAAAGTTCATCTAGTCTCGAGTTTATTTAGTCCGTCCCAAGTTGAACTAGTCCCTCTCAAGTCCCCTCCCTCCCAAGTTGAACTAGTCCCTCTCAAGTCCCACTAGTCCCTCCCTCCCAAGTTGAACTAGTCCCTCTCAAGTCCCACTAGTCCCTCCCTCCCAAGTTTAACCTCTCTCCAAAGTTCAACTTGTCCCTCTCTCCCAAGTTGAACTAGTCCCTCCCAAGTTTAACTAGCCCCCAAGATTAACTAGTCCTTCCCAAGTTTATAACTAGTCCCTCCCAAGTTCAACTTGCCCCTCCCTAGTTTAACTCGTCCCTCCCAGTTTAACTAATCCCCAAGATTAACTAGTCCCTTCAAAGTTCAACTAGTCACTCCCAAGTTGTACTAGTCCCTCTCAAGTTTAACTTGTCCCTCTCAAGTTTAACTGGTCTCTCCCAAGTTAGGCCCACCAAGTTGAACTGGTCCCTCCCAAGTTTAACTATTGCCTCCCAAGTTTAACTGGTCCCTGTCAAGTTTAACCAGTCTCTCCAAGTCCTTCCCAAGTTTAACTAGCCCCCCTCCCTCCAAAGTTTAATTAGTGCCCCCAAGTTTAACTGGTCCCTCCCAAGCTTGTATTCCTATTTCTCACCCTTCTCATATAAAATTTACAGCCTGTGTTTCAACACAACTGAAAACTTAGAAAAGAAAAGTTGAAATCAATGAGAAGGTGCCTCGGTCCTATTACATGAAAGCAAGTATATTTTTTGGCAGAATTAAGATCATCTAAACATGTTTTACTTGCGATTAGGACTAGTTAGTATGTATGAGAAAATCCTTTAGGCAGCTACAGGACCTAGAGATGCTAGTTTCCTGCCCTGAATGGTATGCCATGAACAAGAGCTGAAATTGGGGATACAGTTCATGTACGGGGAGATGTACCACTTTTCAATTTGGCATGTTAGCAAATAGAACAATGGCCAAACACATGCCCATTTGCCATCATTGGAAATCCCATAAATTCACGTCACTTTATCTTATATGACAGATATGCCTCAGAGGTTGAAATGTTCACGAAACACTTGCAGGTCATTTGTCAAGAATTGTCCGGTACATAATTAAAATACATGTAAACTAACTGAAAACCTGCAGGACAGTGCCAATTTTCTGCCAGACATGTCCTGCAAATATTTAGCAATTTCGATACCTGTGCCTAAAATTGGCTTCAATATACACCTCCACAGCACATACATGTAGTATCCCTTGACACAAAACTGTAATTATCCAGGATTTTCTGATTTTGGGCTCACAGTGACCTTTGACCTTGACCTCAATATTGGTACCGACACATCGTCTCTGAGAAATGTATCTACTAACAAAAATAAAATGTGATGTTTAATGATTTCCTGATTTTGGGGTCATGGTGACCTTTGACTTTCACCTTTAGATTAGAAAAATATGTCGCAGTGTGAGCAAATTATATTTTGGTCACATTGCAAACAGTAAATTATTCGTTTACAGTGCATGATCACAGTGAATGATATGTTCAGTTTAACTATCTGGAGGAAAGGGTGTGCCATTTCAAAATCAAACAATGAAAGAGACCATTTTGTGTACAATTTTGTCACGTTTTATGTTTACTAAAATTTGGGGGGCAACATGTGAACCCAAGTGGAAAAATACCACAATTTTTTTTATAATTTAAAAAATGTCATCTTTCTTGTAGGCTGTTACCAATAATCAAAATTCAATGAATTTGAGAAGAAAAAACAAAACAAAGAAAGAACATGCACATGCATGAACAAGATGTCTTGACACACATGACTGTCCATTCCTCCGAGTAATTGACACACATGGCTGTCCATTTCTCCGAGTAATTGACACACATGACTGTCCATTCCTCCGAGTAATTGACACACATGGCTGTCCATTTCTCCAAGTAAATGACAACATTGTCTTGGCTAGTTTTGGAGAATTCCTAATTAAAGCTGTCATTTACGATTGATGAAGCAGTAATTAATCAAGCTATAATCCCACATTGTACTTGGATATAATCCAGCTAATCCCTCACCATTACCCATCTGTCTGTCAGTCATCTCCAGGTCAGTCACTGTGACAATCCAAGCCCAGGCCAGAATATAGTAATACATCTGTCACAACTTGATACAGGTACATGTATCACTCCCATTGTAAGATGAATTACATCATTCTATTTAATATTACATTCTAATATCAAAGTTAGATGTGTGTAAACCAGTATATTGGTAAAACCACTCAAGAGGTATGCTTACATGTACATGTGTTTGGCCAAATCAGGTGATGTGGAATCGGCGATTCACGATTAACTCACGAACATTTACTAAAAAGCGAGCCAGTCCCAAGGTGTATATCACAGTGAAACATATTCTTATCGACTGTGTAGATGTTAAGATTGTAAGAGATTCTTTATATCGAGCGAAGATCTTTTTGGTCAGGTGAGGAAGGACTGTGTCTTATGTTATTTGAGAGAAATCGGTTTGTCGCATAAAGTTTCAATGTGTGTATATTTTCATGTGTTGGATTACTAAGTTATTAACTTGAATATTTAGAATTTTGTTTCATCGTCGCTATATTGCTGAAATATTGCTGATTGCGATGTTAAACTTTAATTCTCGCTCTCTCTCCTGGTCAAATCAATCGCTCAGTCTTTTCCTTACTTAAAATGTGATCATTCATCTTGTTAATCACTCAATCTGATACATTGTAACAGATTCAGGCCTGATACATTGTAACAGATTCAGGCCTGATACATTGTAACAGATTCAGGCCTGATACATTGTAACAGATTCAGGCCTGATACATTGTAACAGATGATACATTGGCCTGATACATTGTAACAGATTCAGGCCTGATACATTGTAACAGATTCAGGCCTGATACATTGTAACAGATTCAGGCCTGATACATTGTAACAGATTCAGGCCTGATACATTGTAACAGATTCAGGCCTGATACATTGTAACAGATTCAGGCCCGATACATTGTAACAGATTCAGGCCCGATACATTGTAACAGATTCAGGCCCGATACATTGTAACAGATTCAGGCCCGATACATTGTAACAGATTCAGGCCTGATACATTGTAACAGATTCAGGCCTGATACATTGTAACAGATTCAGGCCTGATACATTGTAACAGATTCAGGCCTGATACATTGTAACAGATTCAGGCCTGATACATTGTAACAGATTCAGGCCTGATACATTGTAACAGATTCAGGCCTGATACATTGTAACATATTCAGGTCTGATACATTGTAACATATTCAGGCCTGATACATTGTAACAGATTCAGGCCTGATACATTGTAACAGATTCAGGCCTGATACATTGTAACATATTCAGGTCTGATACATTGCAACATATTCAGGCCTGATACATTGTAACAGATTCAGGCCTGCAAGTCTGATACATTGTAACAGATTCAGGCCTGATACATTGTAACAAATTCAGTCCTGCAAGTCTGATACATTGTAACAGATTCAGGCCTGCAAGTCTGATACATTGTAACAGATTCAGGCCTGATACATTGTAACAGATTCAGGCCTGCAAGTCTGATACATTGTAACAGATTCAGGCCCGATACATTGTAACAAATTCAGGCCTGCAAGTCTGATACATTGTAACAGATTCAGGCCTGCAAGTCTGATGCATTGTAACAGATTCAGGCCAGCAAGTCTGATACATTATAACAGATTCAGGCCTGCAAGTGGTTCACAGTGAAAATATAGAAGGAAATTGGCCAAAATATAGGAGGAATATATATGGGAATTTTCTTTATAAAATATAGGAAAATATAGATAATAAAGGAGTGTAGGACATGTCAGACACTACTACTACATTGTATGTTCCAAACTTTGTAGTTTTCTGGTGATTCATCAAAGTAGTTCCACTGAATGTGGTCATAGTGGTGGTGATTGAGGATACCCTGAATGTGATCATAGTGGTGGTGATTGAGGATACCCTGAATGTCATCATAGTGGTGGTGATTGAGGATACCCTGAATGTGGTCATAGTGGTGGTGATTGAGGATACCCTGAATGTGGTCATAGTGGTGGTGATTGAGGATACCCTGAATGTGATCATAGTGGTGGTGATTGAGGATACCCTGAATGTGGTCATAGTGGTGGTGATTGAAGATACCCTGAATGTGATCATAGTGGTGGTGATTGAGGGTACCAATGTGATCATAGTGGTGGTGATTGAGGATACCAATGTGATCATAGTGGTGGTGATTGAGGGTACCAATGTGATCATAGTGGTGGTGATTGAGGATACCAATGTGCAGTGGTCATAGTGGTGGTGATTGAGGATACCCATTCTAATGCTTGGTTCAACAAAGAAAGATTGAAATACATTCATATTTCTGGAATATATTTGCCAATCTGATTCATTTCAGAGCATTGATGAGAGTGTTCATGAGAAAAAGTCAAAATATAAGAAAATGAAGGAGGTTTTGAGTAAAATATAGGAAAATATACTACCGTCTTTTCATCTTATTGTACAACTTTAACCTCTGCCTTCTCATCTCTCTATATCATGTATATAGAATATTGTATTATTGGTTATGTATTACTATCTTTTCTCGAGAGCCTCCGGGAAGAACACCCTCATTAAATAAAGCTATGTATATATATATATATATATATATATATATAGAAATGACTAAAAAATATAGGGAAATATAGGAGGCACTTGCAGGCCAACAGATTGAACATTCATATCCTTCATATTACTTCAACTATTCCACTTGTCAAAAGGCTCATGTCACCCCCCAGATAGACCCTCTGAATATTCTTGTCTTGGAAGCACCCATTTCCCACCTGTTTCCTATTGTGTCTACTGGTACATTGTCTACTAGCCCAAGTACCAAAGAGTCTTTGATCTTTGACCATATAGCTGACCAGCTATTCAATTTACCTGTGTACACCTGCCTTAATTAGGTACAATACCTTCATGGAAACCATGAACAAACAACATAATTAATATTCCCAAAATTTTAACTCTGTTGTGACTTGACATAAATTATCAAGACAACCGAAATCAACATATGGTTAACAGAGAAAAGGATATGTTTATAAAATTATCGATAAAATTTGATGAGATCAGCAAATTCAAGTACATGCAAATAAGTCATACAAGGCCGGTTTTAGGCTCATTAGAAATAATCGTTTGTAATTTATCTTCACCTGCTCAGCATAAGTGGGGGTGAGTGGGCAAAATATAAATAATCTGTTGACGTCTCCTGTTATATAATTTGCAAAATGTACATGTACTACATTCATTGATTGCCTTCCCATGCTTGTCTGGACCCATACATGTATATGAAGCTGGAGTAAAAGAAACCTTATAGACATTGCAAAAATTGTCTGCAGTAGCAAGACAATATGGGTAGAGTGATGAGCATAAATGAATGACTTTTTATAACGAGCGTCAAATATGATGATTTGATGAACTATTGAGAATTCGGTTGAGAACTACAGCAGAACATCACCAGCTAATAAATAAAGAAGTTGTCATGCAAAGTTGCTTGGTTTGATTACTATACTTTCCCACTCCTAAAATTCTTCTAAAAGTATTGAGTTTTAGAGAATTAATGACAAGAATACATGAACATAAAATGATAGAGAGATAATCCCCCCCAATTGTTGCCTAACGATATAACACCACCTGTCAGTCTAGCACCTGGACGTTAATGAACACATCATGCTACTAGGTAATTAACAATATGTACTGTTATTGTACAAGGTGTTAATGAGACCGGCAGTGTCTGACTCACCTGGTGATGATATACATTGCTAACAAGTTACTAACGAGATGTGCAGGACTGACATTCTACACAGTCATATGGAACTGGTTATCACCTGGGTAGCAGGGAAAAATGGCAGAACAAAGTTGACTTGGAGGTATTAATTACTGAGTAATGAGATATTGAAGGATACCACAGCCATATTGCGCAGTAGAATGAGTGGGTAAGGTATTTACAGCTACAGTAATTGTGATAGTGATGGTGGAACTGATCACAGGTGTTAATCTGGTACAGGTGAGATTGATTACAGGTGATCAATTATCAACTCCAAGGCTGTAGATCATGGTTGCTCTATTACCTTCTCTATAGCATGTTCACCAGTCAGTGGTCATTCAAATAAATTGTGTTGGAAGTTAGTCTTCATTACAGGTTTCCCATATGCAGGCCTGCAAATGGCTCACAGTGAAAATATAGGAAGAAATTTGCAAAAATATAGGAATTTTCTGAATAAAATATAGGAAATAAAAGAGTGTAAGACAGGTCTGTACTACACTGTATGTTCCAAACTCGATAGTTTT
The DNA here is from genome assembly GCA_036873755.1 of Hanleya hanleyi. NCBI lineage: Eukaryota > Metazoa > Mollusca > Polyplacophora > Lepidopleurida > Hanleyidae > Hanleya > Hanleya hanleyi. The sequence goes on from JAVTVY010010692.1 coordinate 35,420, forward strand.
CTGCCGTTTAATCAAATTACTTTCACTCAATGCGGTCATAGTGGTGGTCTTCTGTTGTTTGATTGAGCACAGAGATATCTAAATGCGAAAACAAAATTCTGAAATGTATTTCCTCATGTCAATTTGACTCATTACAGAGCATTGATGAAAGTTTTCATGAGGAAAAGTCAAAATATAGGAAATATAGGTTTTGAGTAAAATATACATGTAGGAAAACATAGGAATGACAAAAAAATATAGGAAAATATAGGAAATATAGGAGGCACTTCAAGGCCTGCATATGCACAGCCCCACTGAATGTGTACATGTTATTCATTATTCCCATCATTTTATATTAGAGTCACAGATACAATACTTTATTACGTAAAACATTTACCATATAGGGTTAAGAACGCATACATACATGTATACATATAAGACAATATAACTCATTAAATAACATCCACACATGTACCAATCACACACACACATTCATACCATACAGATGTACATATACACAGCCTCACACTCAATATTTACATACCATTGCTGTTATCCTTATTGCTGTACACAGCCTCACACTCAATATTTACATACCATTGCTGTTATCCTTATTGCTGTACACAGCCTCACACTCAATATTTACATACCATTGCTGTTATCCTTATTGCTGTACACAGCCTCACACTCAATATTTACATACCATTGCTGTTATCCTTATTGCTGTACACAGCCTCACACTCAATATTTACATACCATTGCTGTTATCCTTATTGCTGTACACAGCCTCACACTCAATATTTACATACCATTGCTGTTATCCTTAACATTGGCATGGAAATTACAAGCGTCTAGTCCGTCATCCATACTTCAGCCGCCGTCCATTAGAGAATATCCGCGTCCGCTTTCGGGGGTACCCTAACCTGAGAAACAGTCATACACAAAGTGTGCAAGACTGTTATCTCAGATACATGAGATCATGTCAATGTGAATGACTGACATGGGTTGCCTTAGTAGAGGTTACCATACTTGATTTACCCAAGTGGGTTACCTAAAACTTTTGGTTTGACACATCTCTGAATGTCGGTAACCGATATAGTTATTGTTCCAAAAATGTGCTCAATTTCCTTTGACTACCTATTTAATACTTCATTTATCTTTGAATACAAATTCTGAAACCAACTTCACTCAGTAGTTAATTTCATCTTCCATCTCTCTCTCCCATGAATACTTTGACCTGCTCAATGTCTGATCCCTGTTATAATTGTTCTTAATCCATAGACAATAGATATACATCCCTGTTGTTAATCCATAGACAATAGATATACATCCCTGTTGTTAATCCATAGACAATAGATATACATGTACATCCCTGTTGTTAATCTTTAGGCAAAAGATTTGCCCTGACCTACATTGAGGAAAAAAATTTGCCCAATGCACCTGCATTGGCATGTGACTCTTGGCATAAATTTGTGGTTCGTACCTTTTTTCTCCTGACTACACCTACAGCATGGAGCAGATCGATATTTAACTATTGATAACAGGTGTAAATATGGTGACTGTACAACAACTAATCTATATCACGTACTATTCCTGACTACACCTACAGCATGGAGCAGATATTTAACTATTGATAACAGGTGTAAATATGGTGAATGTACAATAACTAATCTATATCACGTACTATTCCTGACTACACCTACAGCATGGAGCAGATCGATATTTAACTATTGATAACAGGTGTAAATATGGTGAATGTACAATAACTAATCTATATCGCGTACTATTCCTGACTACACCTACAGCATGGAGCAGATATTTAACTATTGATAACAGGTGTAAATATGGTGAATGTACAACAACTAATCTATATCACGTACTATTCCTGACTACACCTACAGCATGGAGCAGATCGATATTTAACTATTGATAACAGGTGTAAATATGGTGAATGTACAACAACTAATCTATATCGCGTACTATTCCTGACTACACCTACAGCATGGAGCAGATCGATATTTAACTATTGATAACAGGTGTAAATATGGTGAATGTACAATAACTAATCTATATCACGTACTATTCCTGACTACACCTACAGCATGGAGCAGATCGATATTTAACTATTGATAACAGGTGTAAATATGGTGAATGTACAATAACTAATCTATATCGCGTACTATTCCTGACTACACCTACAGCATGGAGCAGATCGATATTTAACTATTGATAACAGGTGTAAATATGGTGAATGTACAACAACTAATCTATATCACGTACTATTCCTGACTACACCTACAGCATGGAGCAGATCGATATTTAACTATTGATAACAGGTGTAAATATGGTGAATGTACAATAACTAATCTATATCACGTACGGTAATTTCCCTATTAATTCACCTTCCAAATTTAATTCGAAAACGGCCGATTTTTCCCCTGTCGTGATTTTGTCCATCCTAATAAAACGAAAACGGGAGCATTTTCAATATACCCGTGAAACAATAAATTCGAACACTCCCGTTTTCGCGACGGAGTTCGTGCCGATGAAAGTAAAGTGAATATGTTACTAGAATCTCGTATAGTATGTCGCCGTATGCTATTATTCGTAAACGCAGAGAAACAACAGGGAATGGTACAATATAATCAGACTGAATTACTATTACTTGATTCAATTAACTCCGCAGTTCTGTAATTTTATCCTAACTTGATCGCGTTTCGCCGCAGTCGGGTAAAATATATACAGTAGTCCCCCGCACGTGGTCGAGTGTCTGCACACGGCCCGCTATTGAATCATTCTTCAGTTTCCAGCGTTCGTATATCAAATATCATTTTTTCAATCGGCATTCCTTTATTTGAAAAACACGGTGAATATTTTCCGAGAAAGCAGAACTGCGTGCGAATGAATTATGTTTGAACGAAACATAAAAATCACCGACAACGATGGTCGACATGACACGCTCTTAGGAAATTTTCATGGCGCTCCTTTTCTGTTCAAGTCTTTACGGTGGTTCATCGTCCCTCATTAATTCATGGCCCCTTTAACTTCTATACGTTGGTGATTAAATGAACCGATTAAATAGAATACATTTTATGCTGATATATTTTCAGATGAAGCCGGCTGTCGATCTGACATGGAGTCAACAATCGCATGCCGCGGTTATAATTTGGATATTAGTAGTGTTTAGAATTTTTTTAGGAAAATGGAATAAATCCATCCACGATATGGTTCTCAGTACTGCACGGACAAAATCATCATGATATTGAACATATGAATATATTTTATAACTTTTCTCAACTAGATTCTCTGAAAGGCTGAATTAATTTCACTAAACCGTTGAGAAACGGGATTGTACATTTGCTGAGCTTTTCGTCATGATTCTCCGATCAGAATACAATCACAACTTACATAGATGATCTAATTTACCGGTTAATTGAAATGTCGATTTCTGTATATTTCCTGAAGTGGATCAGGTTATATTTACTGAGTGTATATTTATAAATTATGGAAAAGCTACAGTCGGGCCAAATCTCAAACCAGAAAGACGATCGGATGCAGGTAAAAGTTTTTCTTTTCAAGAATTAAACATTGTTGAATGACTTGATTTTGAGTCGGCAGTCATATATTGTGAACCAGGAACTTTCAATCATGTGATATTATTGAAATTACCATGCCGTTTATGTGGAATACGAACAACTGAACGGCACTGCAGGCAACAAGCTCAAGTGAGTGGTGACGATTTGATACAAAAGTGTAAAACGGATGCATGAGAATACAGTACTTTATTTTATTACAGGAGCACTACGATAACAATATATAACATAAAACGGCATAAAATGAAAGCATCATGCATGCAATTTACTGAGGCATTGTGTACTGGATTTAATTTATCCGATATTAAAGCTACAATTTTTCAAATCGGCACATTCAGATGCGGACAAACTGGTCTCACTCGATCTTCATTTCCGGGGGAATATCTTCCGCAGAAAATCCAAGGAAGTCTTCATCGTCAGAGTCGACCAACTGAAACTCGGGGATAGTCTTGGAGTTGTGACACTGGCCATAAGGCAAAACACACCTGCTTATTTAGATAATTAGATAAACTTAAAATGAAAAAGTTTTAACAAAATACACCTATTGTTTAACGCAACATAGACAGGAAATCACACAGTTGACAAACGTCAGTTTTCCCCAACAGGGGACAAAAACAAATTTTGGGATGTGAAGCGCCGACAACAATCATCTCTGCATGTGCTCTGTTTTGTTCAAATATAGTTATCATAAAGACTTACCTCTTTCCCATATAGTTAAATATTTTATTGTTAATGAAAATACTTCTTATGAATACTCACGAACTTACCGAAATTCCAGCAATACAAATTCTTTGGAATTACACCCCGCATTTTTACAATAAGAATCAAAACATCGCTATCGCCATTCCATTACTCTAATTCTAAACAAATTTGAGAAACATTTAAACGGCAATAGGTAAAGTTTCTGAGATGAGAACCTACCAGTAGCTAATTAATATTCAGAACGATATCATACTTCGACCCTATACTTTTAGTAAAATGTTACAGTACCTGTACCGTAATAGATATTCTCATACTTGAAACAAATCGAAACCTGTATTGCCGACTGACACTCGGTTCTCTTGTACAATCCGCCGTTAATTCTACATTCATTTCGTTTCATAGGTCCGGGATATTTATTCAAGTTCTGGATGGTGTGTGTAAAATCATGGACAGTGCAGACCAAAAAGTCTATGGCAGTCCGCTTATCTGTCTAAAGCTTCGTGATACAGGCCATTTTCAGGGTTCACAACAACAACGTTGACATACCGAACGACTCGAACATGGAATACTCTAATGTATAGTTTTATATTTCCAGAATATTCTTTCAATTCCATGTCAGTTAGGTTTCATAATATAGATCATAGCTAATACTGAACAAAAAGGAAGGAATACGTTCAACGTTTTGGCCTACTTTTACGATGTTATTATGGACGCGAATTTACGGACGTCAGCTCAAAAATCTGCATGATCTTGCTGAACTTGTCACTCGATCAATATGGTTGACTTCCTCGAATAAAATTAGATGCCTTTATCAGGGTAGAGGAGATTTTCTGACATCATACACTGCCTTTTATGGAAACTATGATGAGACATCAAAGTTAATACACGGTAATAAATACGATCATTACGACCACGGCAAAGCGGTCCGCCATTTTGGATCTCCCGTGAAAATCGGCGCGACATTTAATTCGAACACTCGCGTTTTTCTGGAATTCGCTCGACAAATAATTCGAAAGTAGCCAACTTTTGGAGTGGCGAGTTTCATCACTACATCGCGAATTAATAGGGAAATTACCGTAACTATTAATTTCAATAATTGTTTAATATCCAAAAGATTTCATTTGTGTAAAAATTTATATCCGAAATATGGGCAAAAACGTCAAAATATTAATTTTATATTTGATTTGACTTGTTTGCATTTTATTTTCAGGTAGGCCTATATCAGTGTACTGATTGTGGAACTGATATTGGGGAATTTCGGAAGAACAGCTATGGTTGGCCATCCCTGCCAGAATTCGTCATTTAGAGGCTGCCTCTAAATAATATATACCATGGTATAAAATGCCAAGCCTGCCATAATTCGTATTTAGAGGCTGCCTCTAATTATTTTGTACCATGGTATAAAATGCCGAGCCTGCCATAATTCCTATATAGAGGATGCCTGTAAATCGCCAAGCCTACCACAATTCGTATTTAGAGGCTGCCTGTAAATAATATATACCATGGTATAAAATGCCGAGCCTGCCATAATTCGTATTTAGAGGCTGCCTCTAATTATTTTGTACCATGGTATAAAATCGCCAAGCCTGCCATAATTCCTATTTAGAGGATGCCTCTAATTCATTTTAGCCGTAAGTCATAAACAACTCGATGTCATATCAAGAATATTAAATTTGACCAATGAGTAAACTTGTAACAAGCGTAGAGATATGGCACCAAATTTGTGAAAGCGCATATCATTGGTGGAAGTAATAAGAAGGCGAAAATTTACGACTTACGGCTAAAATGAATCAGAGGCATCCTCTAAATAGGAATTATGGCAGGCTTGGCGATTTTATACCATGGTACAAAATAATTAGAGGCAGCCTCTAAATACGAATTATGGCAGGCTCGGCATTTTATACCATGGTATATATTATTTACAGGCAGCCTCTAAATACGAATTGTGGCAGGCTTGGCGATTTAGAGGCATCCTCTAAATAGGAATTATGGCAGGCTCGGCATTTTATACCATGGTACAAAATAATTAGAGGCAGCCTCTAAATACGAATTGTGGCAGGCTTGGCGATTTAGAGGCATCCTCTAAATAGGAATTATGGCAGGCTTGGCATTTTATACCATGGTACAAAATAATTAGAGGCAGCCTCTAAATACGAATTATGGCAGGCTTGGCATTTTATACCATGGTACAAAATAATTAGAGGCAGCCTCTAAATGAGGAATTCTGGCAAGGATGGCCAACCATAACCGGCGCTATGGTTGCGCACCCGGAAGCTGGTCATGAAAGACCACTAATTATTAAGGTAACAGCATGTTTGAAAAGGAGGGTTCAATCGTCGCTTTATAGATGAAAGTTGCTGAATGCATTACTCTTACTGTCTCCATGTCTCTCTCATATTAACAGGCTCAAACATCTGGCACAGAAAGAGAATCCCCTGTTGATGAGATGGTAAGTGTATCAATTGAGCTTTGAAATATGAACCCACTTTATCACTAATATGTTCACCCACAAACAGCACACTGTGTGATATAACTTAAGGGACAGGACCATGCAGTAACCTTTCTTGTTGTTTTAACTTGTTGGCTAGGAATTGTTTGAAGCAAATTTAACAAATCATATAACAAGCCGAATATGAACAAGTATATAAGCAAGGCTGCATCAACGGTATTTAATATAAAGATGTTTGAACAAGTTCAATTTTTCAACTTTGTCAATTTTCGCTACGGCCGGTACACAATATGTTATTTTTGATCAAAAAAATCTGCAAAACTTCTTTTCAGCAGCATTCAAGAACTACCAAGCATGTTCTATTTGTCATTATTCTCAAAATATCCACATTTGACAAAAAGTTATTGTTATTACCCAAGGCAACATTGAACTTGGCAAGATATGATGAATAATTTATTTGGAGAACTTCATATGTTGAAAATTATCACAAACAGGTGATGATGAGAACCCATTTCATCTCACTCTAAATTTCATTTGGAGATTAATTTCCTCAGAAGTGAGATATAGTGTACCGTATGTAAGATTGACCAAGTTCAGAAATGTTTTTGGACAAATTTTTATTTAAGTAATATTGATAGTGTTTCATAGATACTGGATGATAACAGCCTGAATAAGCAGGGGCAAATACAGGCATTTTCTCAAACTGTTGGTTTTCATGGTATGAAACTGAAAATTCATGTTTTATACCACTAATTCCAGGTACAATTATGTATGGCTTTATTTTAGCTGATATACTATTTCAACTGAATTTATCCCAAATGAAGAGATCCAAAACAGTACCCAAATTAAAGAGTTAAGCCGCACAGCCAATTAAAAAGCTGTATTTGAAGAAATATATGAAGTTGCAGCTTTCTATGATTCATTCAATTCAAGATATTCAAAATTTTCCAAAAGTGGTGAAAAAAACATAACAACAGGTGACTGGTCCATCCGCTTGATATGAACTGGATTTAATACGAATACAGTAAACCTAATAAGCCAGCAATATAGTCTTGTAATACATGTACATAGATTATCACTATTCATTATGTATTTATTAGGTGCAGGAAAGAACACTTTTTAATGGCTACACAAAGGTAAGCCCCATAATCTATTATTTACTCATAATCTATTATTTACTGACATTGGCAAAATATTTGCTGTTTTAAAATGTAGTCATGCATTATATCAAGGCAACTCCTT